>WBMW01005902.1:361465-398538 GCA_013396635.1 Penelope pileata
TTTTTTTTTTTTTTTTTTTTTGGCAACGCTGATGGTGAGAAGAGTGATCCCAGAAAATGAAGAGTTGAGCCTTAACAAAGTGTTATACTGAAAGATCCTACGATCTTGACCCAAAAAAAAAAAAAATAGGATTTTGTAATATCAACTAAAATGTTTGTTGAAAAGAGAACACCATGAAGACAGTATGCCCTACAGAACATAGACATTTAAACTATCAGCCTTTTCTGAAATAATCATTTCTTCTTGCTGACCCACCAATCACAGAAACGCGGTAAAATACTGTAAAGGTTTCATCAACTTCTACTTAAGGCCTCTCTCTCACTGCCCAAAATGACAAAAATAAAACACTAAGACAACAGGCCTGGATGAAACCCACAGGCCTGCATCCAACTGAGACATTGCAATCAGGTTTTTAGCTCAGAGAAATCACATGCCATGCCTCTTGCTGCAGCTTTTGTTCTTCCAAGCTACTATTGGCTCTCCTTCCCTCCACATTAGTAGAACCACTATGCCAGGCCATCTGGCACATCAAAATTTATCTTCAGATTTCATTATCCGACCCACTGACCCCAATGTTTCCTCCCATTGACTAATGAGATTAGCCCATCACCTCCTAATTGCAGCATTTATACCTAGTGTGTTTTACAACACCCAAGAAAACAAATCCCCAGGTTGTTTCAGAGGGAATGAATGTCATTCTGCTCTCAGAACAAGCACTACATTTATAATAGGAGACAGGCACATCGAAACAATTAATGAATGTACTTAGGCTGCAAAGTGAAAAACAGAAAATACAAACACAAATGCACTAATCTCAAACCACTGATGTCAGCATTATCACTCCTGGGGCTTGTTTAGTGCTACCAGAGCAGCGCACAAAGTATTATCCAGCATTCCTCATGGGAAGGCAGCAGGGCTAGCAATCCACTTGAAAGGACATTGACAGAGGGTGGCATTCCAGTTCTGTGTCTTGTCATCCTGCTAGGAAGCTTCCTTCAAAAAGTGTCATAAAAAGATAGAAAGGAGTTACAAAATCATAATATGTCTGTTGCATATCAGCGCCATTATACAAATATGGTGCAGGACATGGTCTGGAAACCAAGATGCCAGCTTTGCTGCTTTCCAGTTTAGTGATTTTGAGCAGGATCTGTCTAGTCTAGCTAACTACCTGGACCTTCTTTGGGTCAATGAAGACAAACCAGCAATCCTGGGATGTCACTCACCTCCAGATGAAGATGTAATGCAAGTCAGATTGTGTATACCCTAGAAGTCCAAAGTAACAACCTAGGTGAGATGAAGATGTCTTTGGTACAGTTAAAAGGAACTGAATCCCACGGTCTGTGACTCAGTTTCTCCATCTGCAAAAAGCTAATGGTATTTATTCTCTGTGGTAAAACTCCTGTACAGCCATGCTATGCAACTCTGAATTACTCTTGATAATTTATTCAGTGTGCTTGAACATGAGCTAGATGGAGAAGACAGAAAACATTATGGCTCTCAAGTAAAGCTAAAAAATTTAGAGTTAAGTCTCAAACAAAAAAGCACCTGGTCCTTCCTGCCTTGGAGGCAAACCAAGTCTCCAGGGTGTTTTACCTGCATCCCTACCTTACCACTGCAGGTTTTAAAGTTTTCAGAGTAGTCTTAAAAGCCTCATTAGAAACATCAATAACGATTTACTGCTGACACACTAGCATGAACAAGCCATCAGAGTGAGAACAAAATAGCCTTCACCAGAGCACTCAGATTGCACAGAGCTTTACGCGTGCCTGGGCATCAGGAGTTTGGATGCTCCTCAACATGGCCCTGCAAAATTCAGATGGGGAGCAGGCTGGGAGAGCAACTTTCTCTCTACATCCACCAATTTCCCACGTGCTCAATCTCTGTTTAAATACAGCATTAGACAAATCTTTTCCTGCCTTTCTGGCCACATCTTTTGTGATAAGTATGCCTTCCACATGCTGCATGTCCAAACTGTGCACCCCATAGGAGCTGGAGCACAGCTGAGCTTTGTTATCACATGAGCCAGGCACCATTTACATGAGTGCTTTTCTACAATGCAAATCAGGCCCATTGTCATCAATGCAAAAAGCCCTAAATGGGAAGTTATTGCCCCTTGATAGCCAGCCCTTCAAGAGCAGAAAAGGGTTTTGACCTAACTCTCACCCCAACACCACCAGACCAAGCTTTCAGGGGAAAAGCATCAGGCTCTCTCCACATCCATCAGTGCTGCCATTAAGCCAATGATGTAGGGCTGGGATGGAGGCAGCTCTGATCTCCTCCTGCAAACAATGCAAGGAAATGGACTGGAAAGTCCCAAGGATTAGAGGATCTAGCCAGCTTCCCTCCTCCTCCACCATTTTGTTGCTTGGACACCTTCGGTCTACAGACTCAGAACTGCCCCTCTGTACCAATGCCCCAACACTGACAAGGCTGAGAGAGGCTTTAAAAGTCAATTTGGCATCCAAGAGTCATGAATACTTGGACAACATCCCTCTCAGGGTACTAACAGCACCCTGCAGCCCTCACTAACCCCACAGCAGAAATGTAGTTTCCAACCAGCAGAAGGCTTTATCACAAAGGGACGAATCTGAGTTTAAAAACAATTCTTATATCCCTTATCATCGAGATGAGTAGGGCTGATTTGGTCTTTTTAAGCTAGCAGGTAAAGTTTGGACCAAGCAAATCCTGACATTGCACTGAGGAGCAGAGAGGACAGGACTGGACACATTCCCAGCAGTCAAGAAGCAGGAGTGTTTCATTCCCTACCTCTGTGAGAGGCACAGTGTCACTGGAGGGTGTAACATCAGAGCCTTCTGTTGTCAAGATGAGCTGGCAAAGGAAATGATCCCACCAGCTCCAGCTGCACCCAAGTGTATCTTTCTCCAGGCACCACAGGCCTTACAGGTGAGCAACTTGCTGAAACAGTGTCTCACCAAAAGCATTTGCTGGCAAACCTCACAAATGTGGACAAAGTCACTGTGTATTCCTTTTGAGCTTATTCTTATCCTAAGTAACTGAAGTACCACTGCTTCGTCACCTGCATCTGTTCCCTGCCACCTTCATGCACAGCCAAAACGCTGGAGTTGTTTCATGTTGCATTGACCCCTCCTGCAAGAGAATGAAGCAGGTTCATGCCTGTCAAGCCGCAATTCCACTTATTTCTTTTACACTCCTACCAACTACTTCTGCACTCAGTGCCTGTGAGAAGAATAGAAGACTTTTCCATGCCAGAAAGACTTCAGAGTGGCAGCACTGCTTACAAATGGTGTAGTAACAGCCCACAACTTTTCAGCACTATGACTCCTTGGAAGCCACTGAAGTCCAGGTAACTATGGGAGCTGGGCTCCAAAAGAAAAAAAATTTAAGAATCACAGAATGGTTTGGGTTGGAAGGGCCCTTAAAGTCATCTAACTCCAACCCCCCACTGCCATGGGCACCTTCCACTAGATCAAGTTGTCCAAAGTCCCATCCAACCTAGCCTTGAACTCTTCCAGAGATGGGGCATCCCCAGCTTCCCCGAGCAACCTGTTCCACTGCCTCACCAGCCTCATCACGAAAAAAGCTGTGAAAAATCAAGCTTGTAAAGGACACATGGAGACATTCAGAACATGTAATAAAAAGGAACAGGCAGGAAAACAGAGCTCGTTGCCATAACTTCGGGCTACGATAGAGCTTTGGGGTTGCACAGGCAGGGAACACACAGGAGGTCGGGGACAGTCTCTCTAATCACGGGCTCACCTTGCACTTGAACCAGGCCTGAGGCTACAGCCCCAGATTTCAGGAGACCCAAGGGTTGTGCCTCTTGTTTTTTCTATGATGTTTCAATTCACTGAATGAGATTTCTTTCCCATGTGCCTCATTTTCTCCCATGTGTATAAAGGATTGAAGCCTCTGAAAAAGCACTGAAAATCAGAGTGGGCATTAGTTACTTTTGACAGTACTAAAATGATATATGAAAGGGGTTTCTTTGTTGCTTTCTATGGGTTTTTCCTCCTCTAAGCTGCAACTCAGGGAAAAATAGAAGACAGTGTCTCATCCAATGCCAGACTGACATTCACAGAGGCTGGCTCTGCCACAGCACTGCAGAAGCTGTGTTTTGGGGGAGCATTGTTTTTACTTCTGGAGAAAAAAAGAGGAAATGAGTAATCCCAGAAGGAAAGGGACTGAATGTGTTCTTAGACCCTATCACAAAGAAAGAGATTGCTATTATAAAAGGGAGGTGCATTGTTTTGGTCTTTCTGAGAAAACTTTAAATATATCCAGAAGTGTAGCAAGCACAGACAACAGATATGTTTCTATAGCTGCATAATGCCCTATTTGAAGCCTCGCTGGTGAGAGAGATACTATGGTTTAGCAGTATTAATTATCTTTGTTTTTGCTAATGACGCTAATTAAAAAAAAATAAGAAGAAAAGAAACGCCTTCAAATTCATGAGGAGTGAGCATAAAGAGAAGCCAACTCTGCCTTATGTGAGTAGCCACATATTGCTTTAAATGGAGCTACTCACAGATCAGAGCTAGGATGTAGGAGAGATGTCAGGGCACAAGGATCTCTTCAAGGATTGGTGAACAGCTCTTGACCCAGGAAGCTGTGGGATTACCCCTGCTTGCATCCTTAGCACAGCCACACCTCATGGGAGCAGCTGAAACCAGCCAAGGGTGCACTTCTAACTCCCCAGAGCAGAGCAATCTCAGAAGGAGAAAAAATTGCAGATAATGTAAATAAATAAATACATAAACAGATCGAATGGTCCCAAAAGGAGAAGTGAGAATGTAAAGACGGGAAGCTAGCAAACAACAGCACAGAACTAAGACCAACACAGGAGCACCCTCTGAAGCAGCACCTCTACATCTCAGCATTGCTCCCAAGTCAGAGCATGTCCCCGAGATGACCTGCAGGCACAGTCACACTGCTCTCACACTGGCACTGGTATGCTCAGAGCCACTTTGAGGCTCTTGGTCCCAGCTGCTTGGTAAAGCAGCTTGGGCTGTCCATGCACAGCCCACTGAGAGCCAACAAACATCACTGAGAAGGAGAAAGAGAACCAACACAGTTCACAATTGAAACAGTTTTTCCGTCTTTTCTCCAACAGAAAGAATTAGCTTCCTATGTCCAGATACTGAAGAGGGGCAAATGGATCCAAGTTTTGTTCTTTTTTTTTTTTTTTTTAAATTTGTAGAAGAGGACAATGCTGAGATGCAGAAGAGTATCTTCTTCTGTCTCACCGGTCAAACCAATGCAGAAAGGCCCTCCATCACCCTGCAAACAGGCACCTCAATCAGTTTCATACTCCGACTATTTCAATCAAGGGAAACATTTAAAAATCACTTTATCATTCAAATTGTGACACCATGCTGGGCAATCAACTTCCTTTCCACCCCCCAGCAGGCTTTTCTTGAGGAGAAACAATCACCGCCAGCTCCACCGCACTGATACATAGGTGATGGGAAAATGCAGAGGAGTCTGGCGTGAACAAAAGCCACTCCAGGCCTGCTGGGGTCAGAATGCGTATCTACATGGTACATTGGGCTCTCCACTAATCCAGCTCTGTTTCTAATGAGATTGGTTCCCATTACAGCAAAAGAATGTCCATGGCTTAATTTTCCAAGGGAGCCATTGTCATGCAGCTTAGGGAAGAAAATAATCTTATCAGTTTGAACTTGAACCTTGTCCTCCAATTATATGGACATTGTTTAAGAAAAGAGAGATAATTATTAAGTGATTCTCACTTATCAAGCAAGAAAAATGAATTGTCTGCCACCACACGCTCGGTTTCCTGCAGCTGCTGATAGACCTTCACACTCCAGCCATTAGCTAGATGGAGGCACATTCCATTGCCAAAAGGCACTGAGCACTACCTGCGCATGCTGACTGAACCAAATCCCAGCCAAATGGCACCAACCACATAGCAGTGCAACTTGCTTCTATTCTTGCAGTGTAACCAAAGCGAAAGCCTTGAGCTGACAGCTAAAGAGAAGCAAACCCAAAGGGTGGGAAGAATCAGATTTTTTTTCACCCCCTCTTACTGGATCTCTATTCATTCCAACAGCTCCGTTTGGGTGCAATAGAAGAGACTATCCTCTTCTGGGAGTTCTGTGTCCCACACAACGCCACTAAAACAAAGAACATTTTGGCAAATAACAGCCAGGCTTCATCTATTCTTTTTTCCTATACAATTCATTCCATCAAAGTTGTTTAGCTGAACAAAACCAGTGCTATCCTTTATTGTGAGGCTAACAATAAACTACCATGTGAGCACAGCATGGGTCACAGATGTGTGCGCTTCATCATCAACAGTGGAGCCACTTCCCTGCTCGCCTCACTTTTATGAAGCTTTAACCTCTTTGAGCTGGAATTCAGCTTGAGCACATAAACCAGGAAGCAAACAGTGTTAGCACAACAGAGGCAGCCCCTTTACAAAAGATGCACCAAGAGAGGGACATGCTTTGGGAACAGTCACATCAACAACCTCACTTTCCAAGGGTTCACCCACACAACAAAAAACAGGGAGAAATTAAACTGGATAAGTCCCAGGGGCTCTATTTTTTGTGATACCACCTGCACCAGAGGATTTTCATTTGTGTCTTTGCATAGATACATTCACCTTCTTTTTTTCCTCCTATAAAGGGACAGTAACAAACAAAACTTTGGAGGGGGAATGTCTTCAAACCTCATTTATAAGGATCTCTTCGTTGTGCTCAAAGGACTGGCCACAAATTTGTAACCTAATTTTAAATACCCTAATCCGAAATGAAGCAACCCTCAAAGAGTGACTGCTCTAAGAAAAAGGCTTCATCATCATCAAAGGCTATGCAAAACCAGAAACTTTGTACAACTGCATTTTGTGGGTTCAGACTGTGTGCTCCAACAACTGGAACCTTTCTATTATATCCACTTCTAGTTTGTATGACATATGACACCTCAGTGTAGTGTTGCCCTTTCCTTACTGTACTGGGTCTGGCTGGGATGGAGGGGGTTTTTTTATTTGTTTTAAATACAGCAACTTGTGTGGTGTTGTGTTTTTGATCAGTGACTCAACCAACGCTGATAACACGATGATGTTTTAGCCATTGCTGAACAGTGTTTGTGCAGCACTAAGGCCTCCCCTGTTGGAACAATACAATGAAACAGGCTGCCCAGGGAAGTGGTGGAGTCACCACCCCTGGAGATGTGGCACTGAGGGACATGGTTTGGTGGGCATGGGGGAGATGGGCTGACGGCTGGACTAGATGATCTTTTCCAGCCTTAATGGTTCTGTGATTCTATGATACCCACAAGAGGTGGTGACCAATTGCCTCTGCATCACTTATTTTGTTTTCTCTCTGCTTACACTTCTCCTCTACTTATTAAACTACTTTTATCACAACACATGAGTTTTCTTTCTTTCATTCTTCCTTTCCTCTTTCCCATCCCACTGGAATGGGGAAATGGGCAAGCACCTGCATGGTGTTTAGATGTCCACCAGGGTTAAGCCACAACACTTAGCTGTGTGTACTTTGCAATCTGAATGCTCATTTGAAACCCTGCTGTCCATTTGCATATATGTGTTACAATATTGAGACGGAACTGTGGATCAAGCAACAGCAGCCACATTTTTCTTCCTGCCTGCCACAGCTTGAGAGGATGGATAAGAAAAAGGTAGATACTGAACAACAACTGAGAAATTTGCTGGTCCTTAATGTCACAGACTGGGCAGTTATAGCTCTTGATGCTAATCTTTCTTTCTTAGGTTCTCATCTCTGCAATGTAGATAACACTTCATCTGCTTCCAGATGGGTTGGATAGGTAACTGCATCACTATTCAAAAGCACTCCCAACAAGCAGAATAGAGTTTAAGGGTTTAAGTAGTACGTGGTAAATAAGACCCTAGGGACATAATGAGCCCAAAGGACAGAACAAACGATTGAGTGATCAACAAACAATCCTGGGTGATACAGGAGTCCCATGGGGATGGCAGGTGGAGGAAAAGTAGTATGCATTCATTAAAGATTAATTCATAATGTAAGTAATGAAATGCAAAAAACCCAGAGGGTGGATTCAAGTAGTTAAGTCTACCTTAATTTTAGCATTTATTAACTTCCAAATGCTTAATTTGCAACCTTAATGCAGTTTTTGAATATTCCACAGAAAGGATGAACTTCCCCAAAACCAAAGGACAGAATTTTGCTCCATAGCATCCAATGGATATGGGCTGGGCCGCAGCAGCCCCACATGCACAGGCTCCACACAGACCATAGAGGTAAGAGATTTCCCAAAGATTGGGTCCCAAAGTTAAACACAATTCAACCACAGCAGCTCAAGTTGCCACCTACCAGCCTAATTGCACTAAACGTCTGCACTCTCGGCCCAGTGCAGGTTCAAGAGAAAACATGCAAGTCAAAAGCCTTTGCAAAAATACAGCAAACATGGGAAATCAATGCCAAAAACAGCATCTGCCATAGAACAACCTTACTGTCAGTGCAGAGGAGATAGTAATAAAGGATCACAGCTGAGTCCACAGATGCCAGGTGCAGGATGCAGGTCACTCCCAGCCCACAGAACGATACCAAAGATCAGAGGAAAAATTAGCAGAAAATATCTTCAGTGCTGTATTTGTTTTATATTTACTTGTTTGAGTAAAACCCCATTTTAAACCCTAGAGGATAATACAACACATGTCCATAATATCATAGCAGCATAACTGCAAGCAGAAACAACCTGATAGCAGATGAAAATAAAACACAATCCCATAGGGGGGTCTCCAAGTAGGCGATCTGAAGGGTCCCTTTGCAATGAGCATCAGGTACCTAGCCTGTCACAGGTTTAACAGAACTAATCTGAATACAGCCCATGCTCACATCCTTGCAATTTTGGTATTTGACGGGCTGCTAGCGAAGTGCCTAGTGTTTCTGCTGGCAACTGGTATGTTGATACCACATGTCCTGGTTTCAGCTGGGACAGAGCTGATTTTTTTTCTTCATGGTGTTTGGTATGATGTCTTGTTTCGGCTTTGGGAGTTAAACAGCGTTGATAACACACTGATGTTTAAGTTGTTGCTGAGCAGTGCTGCAGGGAACCAAGGATGTTTGAACCCCTTGTGCCCTCTCACTCTCTCACTCCTCACTGGCAGGACAGTGCAGGGGGTTGGGAGTGATCAGAGCCAGAACAGCTGATTTGTACTGGCCAAAAGGATAACCCATATCACATGACAACATGCANGACAACATGCAAAAAAAAAAAAAAAACCACTTTAAATACTGTGAGGAGTTGGCCGGGGGCAACCACTGCTCACAGACTAGCTGGGCATCAGTCAGCAGATGGTGAGCAATTGCAATGTGCACCACTTGTTTTGTAAATATATATTATTATCATTACTGTCATTTTCCTTTTCCTTTCCTGTCTTACTAAATATATACGTTTCTTTATCTCAATCCATAAGTTCTACTTTGTTTTTTTATTGGTTATTTTTTTTCCCCAATCCTCTTCCCTATCACACAGGGAGAGAGGAGTGTGTGGTGAATGACTGCGTGGTGCTGAGCTGCCTGCTGGGTTAAACCACAACACCATGTCAAAAGGCGACGCACAAAAGCAGATAGTGACTTTTCTCAACCAAAAATGTATGTGGCTATAACACTTTTTGTATTGTGAGTTTCTAGGCCTTCTTCTCTCAATGTAGCATTAAAAAAGGGAATCTTTTCTTAAATATTTCTTCTTCTGTTATAGAAGATGTGGGGTGTTTCACCAGCGAGTGTTCATGATGTCCCCATACCAACCACAACTGAAGTGCTTGGACAACATCTACCATAATTTCTTCTGCAGTCTGCTAGGTCCATCTGTTAATTCACATACAGTTCTGAAACCTTACCACTCAGCCTGCCAGACTGCAGGTCCCACACATGCTGCTCCATCTTCATGCCAGGATTCAGATCGTGCCAAGAGTGATTGTTGTACAGCAAGCCTTAACAACCAAAGGACCCCCCATCAAAACCAATAGCGCAGCACTCATCAATTCAATTCAAGGTCACAAGTTATATTTGAAGAGCCTCAGCCAAGATTTATTTTATTGCGCAACTCAGAACACCCAAACCTTCGCTGCCTCTCTGACATGAGAAGACACGCACTGGCTGTCAGGCAGCCGAGCATTAAGCATCCCAAAAGAGCAGACATACATACTTTAATTACTATGAACGAGCTCATATTTGGTTTAGTTAGCTGAGCCAGGCAAACTTGGATCAGCCCAAACCTGGACTGAGGGAGACACAACTCTACATCTTTCCTCAGGCAAAAGAGCAGCTACGTAACTAATAATAATGGGTAAGCCAAGCAGTTCTCTTAAAAATGTTGACAATTACTACTTCTTTACCAGATTTAATCAGCAAGATGATGAGCTGGGATCAACTTCTGTGTACCCTACAAAGCCCTTGGCAAGCAAGCAAAACTGCCTTACAGCTAAGCAGAATTGCACCCTTGCCTGTCTGGGATTTTTGCGCTTTTTCCAAGGGACAATAGCAGCATGTCATCAGTGAGGCACAGACTGGCAAGGACACCAGGAATCTTGTAGTATCACACTAAACCAACCTGACCAAAAATCCTCTGAACTACTCTGCACAACACGTTAAGTCTGTTCCTGCAAGCAGCCACATACCTTCCAAGGGACAGAAAGGGACTAAATTAGTGAAGGTCTTGGGTATCTAAATAAAAAGGAATGATAAGGGCACAAAGAAAAAAAAAAATCTATGCATGCACAAACATGCCAAGCACATGCAGCCAATCAAGTGAAACACATAAAAGGTCCCAGTGTTGGCCACCCAAATCACTGTACATCCACAGAAGCGCAGCACACACTGATTTTCACACTTAAATTAGCCACTCTTAAATTAGCATCAACAAAAGGATCATCAGATGTACCAAGCGTAAAAATGTGCAGTTATTCCCCCCACTCCATCCACCCAAAGGAAACAAGCTTATTCTGTACCCCACTGCTTAATTATTTTAGCATCAAAGTATTTCAGTTGAAAAAGGATATATTAAAATTCCCACTATTTATTTTTAATTGAACAAACTGTTTATGTTCTATGAAATTTGCTTTCAGAGTTTTAAATCAGCAAACACATTTTCCCAGGGGACGTATACGTTTGCTTTAATTCCGCAACATTTGTCTCTCTAATAACACACAGACATAGAATGAATGCTGCAAGGACGTTTTCCTGGAATTGACTGTGGACAAAACAGCATCCATTGGGTACTGATAACCTGGGACGTTTCAAACTGTTAAAATTAAAATTATCACAGTGGATTTTTTTTTGTTATTGTTAATAGTATTTACCAAATAAAGCGTTCCTGGTCCTGACAAAAATTTCCATCAGTGGATCAGCGTCTGGGCCACAGCATATAGAAGGTACCATATCAACGCTGCCAGTTACCACACACTTTGGGATTTTTGGGGACCCTCAGATCCTGCTGAGAGGTCCAATGGTAGAATGGTGGATTTCCACTCGATGTGAGCCAGATGCACATATAGGGTTCTTGAATACAGCACACTAAGGCTTGAAACAATTATAGAACAGTTTGGGTTGGAAGGGATCCAGCTCCAGTCCCCTACCATGAGCAGGGTTGCTACCCGCCAGCTCAGGCTGCCCTGGGCCCCATCCAATCTGTCCTTGAGCACCTCCAGAGATGGGGCACCCACAGCTCTCTGGGCAGCCTGTGCCAGGGCCTCACCACTCTCTGAATGAAGAATTTCCTCCTAACATCTGAACTAAGTTTAAAACTGTTAGATATAACCTTAGTTTAAAACTGTTCCCCCTTCTTCTATCACTATCAGACCATGGAATTCATTGCATATATGAGATTTCACAGACTCCTCGTGAGGCATCCTGGCACCCACAGCAACCCCATCTTTCCTTTGCGGATGCCCACAACGCTGCATCCATGCTGACAAACAGGGACAACTCCCTAAAGCACTGAAATAGCCCCAGGTTCATGCTTCTCCTCCAACAGCAGCAGAACCAGCCCTTGACACCCTCCCATGGATTTCCTCCTCCAGCGCTGCTCAGCTCTCTGCCCACAGACAGAGATGCGCGAGGGCAGCTTCCCCTTGGTAAGAACCGATCAGCTCCAGCTGCCAGGCCCAGCCACCCTCCTTCAGCTCCTCAGGCCTTTCAGACAGGGCTCACCATGCAGCCACCTCTCCAAAACATTATCAAAAGAGGTTTTTCAGTGGCTTTGATGAGGTGTTGGGATTTGTCACCTCTGCAAAGGAGAATTTCCCTGTCCCAGCACAGACCTCCCCCAGTAAGCCACCCTGCAGCCCACACAGCTGTGATGGATGGGCTGGCACAGGGACATCCAGCTGAGGAGAAAAGCACTGCCCGGGGCAGCAGCCTCTGAGGGCAGCAGCCCGAGGCCTACCCAACCCCAGCACTCCAGGCCCTGCACCAAGAGGAGGTCTGGCAGTGCTCTGGGTTTGTCCCAGTCTTTAAGTAAAGGCTGAAGCATGTCTGCTTGCCCTTAGAGTCAAAAGTGCAAACCTCATTACTGAGTTACACCACCACATTGAAAAAGAAATTGTATCTGCCTTTCTCTTGAAAATCCCCCTTTGCAGCCTACAGCTTTCAACACATGGAAATCCTGGACCCCCCTTGACACCATGGATCCATTCAGAACTCCAAAACCAATATCAAAGTCTGACTAAAGCCATTCAAGAAGCTGTTAGCATGTAGATTTTGGTGATAATTTGGTGAATGGACTTGTCAAACAAATTGCCTTGATTGTGGACTGATTAAATGCAATCAGGGAGAAGCGTCTTTCCCCTCCCAACTGCAGTCCTCATCAGCTTCAACAAACACACTGAGCCAATTAGCAAGGAGGTGGCAAAAGCAGCTTTCACTTGAAACCTGCCATTCTTTGGGAAAAAAAAAAAAANCAACAAAAAAATCTTTGTGCTTTTGAAGCCAGGAAGAGCCTCCAGGGAAAGCTCCTGAAAGCTACCCAGGGCTCACCTGCAGGGCGTGGATGGGAGTTATCAGTGTTCACCTGGCTCCGTGCCGGATCAGCTCCTCTAACCAAAGTGCTGTTCACATCCAGCTCATGCCAAATATAATGCAAAGAACATAAATATTAAAGTAGGCCCTGGGGGAAAAGTACTACTGGGGCTGTTTTTCCTACAGCTTTATGTCCTGCAGCTGGGTTCTTCCGTGTCAGAAAAGGCAAGAACTCCAATCAAAGCTATTTCCATGCCCAGAAACCTAAGTCTTTGGCATGGCTCCCTGTGGTGGATTCTCTGATGTCTGCAAATGGTTGAGTTCACAGAACAGACTTTACTACATTGCAGTGGTAGTGAAGGAATCTATCTCCACTAACATGAAACTTATGGCAATAAAGTAGATCCAATGCCACTGCTGTTCTGTCCAGCGTGCCTGAAATTAGCTAATGACCAGGAAAGTTACTGCAAGAGGGGATAGAATTGGAGCAGCTATGGCATTATAATCACAAAGGCTAATTCCCTGAAGGCATGCAACTGGAAATTAAATGGCCACCTTGAATTCTGCTCTGCCCACCACCAGCCAACATGTGTTTGTATGATTCATCTGCAGCGAAAGGAGCCCCGTGGCTGGGGTTAGAGACAGCACATGGGGTATGGGCAAGAGTTGTTGACTAAACTTTCAACATCTGCATTAAGTTAGCACCAAAGATGAATTTTAGCCCTATTTTCATTAACCCTGTACCTCTAAGGAGTGAACTCTGTGTGCTCTACACACATATCACCAGCTCCCAGGGCCTACACAGAGCAGCAGTGGCAAGGAAAGCCACTGCCTTGTCTTGGATTCCCACCACAAATAGAAAAGAGCTGAAACAGAGGGGAAGTTTTACCTACCAGTAGAGATTTCAGAGTTCATTGCAAGGACTGAGATTAGGATTGAGGGTTTTACAGCTGAAGCACAGAGAGTTAAAAGACCAGCCTCTTACCCACACCCTATCACAGTCTTCAAGCATCACCTTGAACATAAGGGTGTACGTGACGTAGTGACACTGAGTCCTGAGCCTTCAAATAGTCCTGAGCACAAGAAGTAATCACAGTGAGATTAGACCAAGAGTCTATAGTACAAGAAGCCAGAGAGAAAGTCCAGGCCTTTCTTAAGAAGTGGTTGCAAAGTGCCTGGTTACTCCATTCGCTCCCCAAAGACTTGCTTCCTACCCCCACACCCTCCTGCAAACATCGATGTTTAAAGAACTATTAAAGAAAACAACTCCAAAAATCTTCACATAGTTCAAATACTTCACTTAAAAGGAATTTTAATTCTTACATCTCAGATTGCACCAGTCCCCAGCACAACATGCACTCGTGTTCACGTTGCAGTGTTTGAGCTGTACAAACAGGAGGGATGGAGCTGCAGAGCAAGACCCAGCGCTCGCAATCCTGGGACCACAACAACACAGATCTCCCAGCTCTGCATCTGCTTTCCTGTGGGAAAGGCCATGCAGAGCCTCTACTTACCCTCTCAGGGTGCCTTTCCATGGCGTACATGAAAAAGAAACCTACCTGCCACCAAGAGATGCATACCCTGAAGCCTATACTGTTTCTCTCCATCACAGAGAGGCCATGACTTACTATTAACAGCAGCAGCAGTCCCCCAGCCATGCTGAGTCAAACTAAGCTGAGAAGCTGTGTGGCTGAACAAAGTCTACAGGGTTTAAAAAACATCATTCTCCAAAGAGCATCAGTTGTCCTCTGGGGACAGCACTGCTATTTGCAACCTGGAAAAGCCCTTCCAGCCCAGAGAGCTGTGTCCTCCCCTTCCAACAAGTGGGCAACTCCCACACTGCTGCAGAAACCTTCCGAAGGAATACATCGAGCCTTGTGTTCCTCAGCAATGATAATAAACACAAATCCGTTCCTCCCCTTGGGATGCAGATGATTCATGTTTCACACGAAGTTCCGCTGGGTGGGATGGTGTATGGTAGGATTGTAAGTGTTCCCCAGAGATCTTCACCTGCTCATTTGCAGCTATATCCGAGAACACTGAACACTCAGACGTACAGAAAAGCAAATAAATTGTCTACCTAGCAATTCATATCCAGGGGTAACAGTAGCAAAAAGAGGTACTCCATCGTGTAGGAAGAATTAACGGGGCTACACTACCACTGCTGCACTAGCTTTCCTCACTGATCTTTGCAAAATGTTTGGGGGAAGAAAAACGTGATCTGGGAAGTACTGTGTCTTTCCCTAGCCCATTTTGTCTTGTTGGCTACACAGCCTCTGAACGTGCAAAACTCTGACAGAGCTGCTACACAGTGGGTACAGCCCTTTCCTGCAGCAAACCACGTTTCCTGTCCCACAAGGTACAGTTAGTCCAACAGGACTGGGGACATTTGCCAAGCCTGCTATGAGGAAACATTGCTTGGGTCAGGTGGAAGTTGTGAAAACACACTGCAGGCTGTGTTGTAGGGGCTACAGATCCTACATCAGAGTACAACCTTGCAATGCAGNTGCCAGCAACACCAAGGCCTAATGAATGTGCGCTTACTTCTCTGGCTATGTTGCACACATACAGTGTGTAGTACTCTTGCTCAGGAACTTTAATGTTTATTGGTTGTCCTGGTTGGGAAGAACGGTATCTATCTTGTAGAAGGAGCAGTACTTTCCATGTCACAGCTTTTGCTGTTGTTGTGCCCACTCCACACACGCCTTCTGCACTAACTTGATTGCAATGGGGAGCACAGAGAAAGCTCATTGCCAAGAAAGGAGGAGACAGAAACGCACTCAGTTCTTTCCATTCAGAGGCAGATCTGCTTTGAATGGCAGCCCCCAGGACTGACCTTCATCCAAGCAGGACTGAGTCACAAGTAAGCCAGCCCCCTTCAATTCCCAATTAAAGGGCTTCAAACTACTGTTTGGAGGGAATATAGCATTCCCTCCACTTCTACCACAAGCTCCTTTCTAACACAGATCTCTCAGCAGCACACAGGCACATGCATTCCCAAGAAGCAAGCAGCAGTGTTGTGATGTGCTGAGGCCACAGTTTGGTGAGACTCAGCTCTGCTAATGACACCTTTTCATCAGCAAACTATAATTGGCAGCCCTTATCTGCTACAGCAGTTCTGCAACACTCACCTAAAGGATAAGCCAAACTAGATCTTCACATAAAGTATCCCAAAAGTGACCCCACTGGCTGCTTCTGAGTAGATTAATCACCCCTGCTCAGTGGCAAAGTGAGACCCCGTATGTTTTCTCTTATCCATATGCCCATTCACAAAGAACAGACATAGAAAGGGCATTTTGAAGTGATTGATGCAGCTATATAGAGTTATAAAAGTTACATGGGACTCCATGTCTTCAAACTGTATTTAACCATTTCACACAAAACAAATACTATGAACGTTTTTAGTTTCCTAGTTTACAATTCATTTAGAATTGAGATACTTTATTGTAGTTTAAGCCAACACAGACTCAGAATGTAACTCATTCTGTGCATCTAATGTCTCCTTTATCTGAGCTCAGGAAACTTTGGAACGGTCAGGAACTGTACATTAAGAGCAGAAGAATCTGGATCATTAAAAAAGATAAAGCTAACACAGAAGATTAAAGTATTTTGTGCTAGACCATCCCAGGTCCTAAGTCTCTCTCTCTTCACTCCTCAGAGAAACACAGCACAAAACTGCTACAAACAGAAGTTAACACTATTCCCTTCCTTGTTCCCAAAGTTACTCAGACCCAACTCAGCTGAAACAGTTTTGCTGAGTTATTGAGACAGGCTTTTAACAAACTCAGAATCCTCTTACAGAAGATCCTTTTCATCAGATTACTTTAAAAGGATTAAAATCACTCCCTGCGTAACTCCCCCAGATCTGCACACATGCACTTTCCTCACACTGCTCCCGCACACTGTAACAGGAGCTCCCGGCTGCCAGCAGCCATCCAGGAGGGATCAGCGCTTCTCCCCTACCTGAGAAGTCTGCAGAAGTCTTAGCAAAGTTGCTGAAAGCTGTCAAGCACATCAGTCCTACGAGGAAGGTGGAGGTGGGAGACACATCTGGGCAGCACATCCTTAAGTATCCTCACGGCTTGCTTTCTTCCAGAGAGAAGGCAAACGCTTTCTGCCCCAATCCAACACTCATTGCCCAGAGAAAACTGTTGGTCCCATTGCTTGGAAGGATCACAGCTAGGAGCCAGGAAGGAAAAGCAGTCACACACACACTTACTCACACACACACACCCCTTGGAGTGAATGAATCCAACTGAGTGAGGCTGACGAATGAGACAGACCTACCTGAGTCTTGGCGGAGGTCCCAGGGTCCTAAAAACCATCGCTTCACCCCAGTTTGCTGCAGGCTGCTAATGTGCAGCTGTCCAGCACGGCAGGGCAGGCTGCCTTGGGGAAAATGCTGGGGGAGGGGGTGGTTTCCAGTGTTCCTGGGGCACCGGTTTAGAGGCCAGTTGCTGTTTCATTAGACATCCTGGGATCTTGCCTCTCTTGTGCAGACAGACAGGAGGATGGGCAATATTTTCAAAGGAAGGAGTCCCAGAGAAAGCACCTAAATATACATGGATTTTTAGAGTGATAGGCACTTGCAACTGCTGTTGAAGTCAATGTGAGAAGTGGTGTCCTGCCAGGCTGGTGACAGGACAACTCTTTGTGTATGTCCAGCATTGCAACTGATGCCATGGTGGAGGATATTTTGCACTGGCCTTGGGCTCAAACCTCCCTGGATCTCATTGCAGGACTCACGTCAGCCCACACATCCAAAATCCTTCTTTTTGACAGCAGCCAGCCATACCAAGCTTACTCTATCCCACTGCATGCCTCTCCCCTCCCTCAAACTCTACAGAAGATTTTAATGCAGATCTGTAGTGTTCAGACCAGGAGACTTGTCTCCTGCCATCGCAGTTGCTTTAACCAAATAGCATGGCCTTTGAGGCTGATGACCCTGCAGATACAAGAGACAGCTGCAACTCACCTAGAAAAATGCTCAGTACTTGACCTTGCCTGACCTCCATCTGTGTCCAGGCAGCATCAAGCCAGCCATCCCAGCTTGGAAGAGCTGAGCTTTGGGGACATCAGGTTGGACTAGTAGGCTTTGTTCTTCCTGGGTAAAAGAGGAAAGAGATCTTGGACTTTGGTCATCAGTATTAGCTGCACATTAGACGTAGGTTTTGTATATAGATAACGGACATAATCAAAATAATTAGGCTACAGCCAAGTGATGGTGCAGAGAGCAGGTGGATGGTTTTGATGGGCAAAGCCAACAGCAGCCATTGGCAGCCTGTGTGCACACAAACCCACAGAGCAGCACTTCATGGGGCTGCCAGGGAAGTGAAGATGGAAGCAGCCACACACACAGCTGCTTGACAAAGCTGCACCTTCTGTCCAGCAAAAATAACCTGAGCAGGAACAACCAAGGAAAGCCACAACTAGTTTTTACTCCTCTGTTCACCTACATGGAATTAAGCCAAATTTTCCAAAAACATTCACCTTAGAGCTGAAAGCAAACATAGGCGACTTCAGCCCAAATGCCTCAACTTCTTTTTTTCAGAGCTGAGTGCCCTTGTAAACAGTTTCTTTTGCTGAAATTTCCAACAATGTTTCAGCTGTTCTCAGATGAGAATCAGACTGGCTGTCAGACTCTATGTGAAAGACATTTTCAAGAGCACTGCCATGAATACCAGTTTCACTGTTCTCACCAGAAATCCACCCCAGCCTGGTCTGTGGGCTAAAAGCAAACTGAAAGGGGGCTGTAAGGCCGTGGCCCTGTTTGCCTTCCGTCCATACAGCTGCCTGCTCAAGTTCCAGCCAGCTGCAGTGAGGATGAGGGTAGCACGGGATACCTTGAGCTTGAGTCCTGTCCATGCCCCATACACTCAGACCACCTGAACAAGGGGCTGGGAACTGCACCCAAACAGCCCTCCTTCCCACAAGCAGCTCTTCACACCCCAAGCATCTACAGGTGAGCCAGCTCCCAAGGACAGTGGTGGCCCTGAAAGTGCAGATGTACTCTGAGGTGCCCCAGGCTCTGGGCAATCCATTCCTGCTCTCCAGAGACAGCCCTGTCACCTTACCGCTTTGCAGAGGACCACCTAAGCAAGATCAATGATCAGAAACGTGTAGAGGTTGCCCTACTCTTTGCTTCACCTAAGTCTTTAATTCCAACTGCCAGACAAGGTTGACCTAAGTTTTAAAGATCAAGACATTTGGCTTCCAGCATCTACACATAATTCTTGTCTCATCTAGTTCTGCTGCCCTTGCCAAGAAGAAGATTCACCACTACAGCCTCATAGGCATGAGATAACCATCCCTATTACCAAATTATCAGCCAAAGCTCCTTATCAGCAGGACAAAGAGGTAGTAGGGCCCCTGAAAATTTATCAGCTCTCTGGAAAAGGGAAGCTGTATTTGCTGAAAAGAGCCCACCCTGTTAGCAGGTGTTGATTTTACTGATTAAAAGGTAATTAGGTTTGGCTGATTCAGTATGTGGGAAAGAAAAAAAACTCTGATGACAAAAGGCTAAACATGGGAAGTCTGCTCGAGCAGCTCTTTATGTTATGTTATTGTTAATAACATCACAACTGAGGGCTGGAAGTTTACATCACTATCGGGTGAGAACTTTGTCTTTAAGCAAATTTGTAAAGATGCCTTCCAAGAGCAAAGGTGAAAGCAGCTCTTGCTAATATATATATATAGGCCTTTGAGAAACAGGCAATTCAGTTAAAGTCTATCTCCATGATGCCCCTTTTCCTTAGGGCATGTGGGAACATCAGCTGTGTGTTTCAAACAGAAGGAGGCCACCTGTCCCAACAGCAGCACAGACAAAGGATGGTCCCTCTGTCATGGACAGTCTCATGGGGTGAACATGAATCAGGGGGACACCAATGTGGTTCTTTCTTTTAAAGATTAACAGCCCTTGAAATCCAACCATGCTTTCAAAGATGTCTCTTGGGGATAGATAATAATGCATATGATCATACACAGTCTCTAGGATCTCGTGTCCCCAAAGCCACCCAGAAGGGAGAATAAGCCACTATTGATGTAGGTCAACATCACATCTTATCTTGGAGGAAAGATTGTTTGCTCTCTTTCTCTCCATAGAGTAACTAAAGAATGACTGGGTTTTTTTAGGTATGATGTTTGGGTACTCTTAAAATGCTTTCTCACTCTAGGAGACACAAAGCCTTGCATCTGAGCTGAGTATTAATACCTCCCTGATCAAGGCAAAAAGAGCATATGGTTTATGAGCCCAGCATAGGAAGTGAAGTCCATGACACTTAGCTGCACACACACAGGCTGGGCTGACTTCAGCACCTCTCAGCTCCACTTGCAGTAACAGGTTCAGTGGTGCAAAGCAGGCACACCAACCTGTCCCACCTCCAAGGAGACCAGGGCAGTTCTCCAGCCAGGAGTTAGGCACCTGAAGACCAGCATGGCTTCAGTCCTGCATGCTTAACCACTGTACATCATCTTTCACCATGAAAGTGAAGTGCATTGCTTTATCTTCCCCAAACTCCTCTCTTGCAGGTCCTCTCCTTCTCTTGACACGTAAGATTGTAATATCTGAAACATGCATGTTACTAAAGTGCTTTAAGTACAGTTAAGAATAACTGCAACTAGGGAAACTGAGGCACTGAAAAATTAATCAATTTGTCATGCAAGTTTTTCACCCTAACATCACCCAGTTTATAAATGACAATCAAGACCCAGTTAATGTGATTCCTAGTTTAATGTTGTTAGCTGATCTCACTGCCTTCTAGAGCTGATGTTTGGTGATGTTTTCCTACTTTTTATCTCACCCTGCTAGCCTCCTCCTTGCTAGGCTAAACCATCATCAGCTTGAAGAAGGGCTGGACAGTAGCAGAGCTGAACCAGGATTAGGTTTCAGCTAGGCTGAAGCCTTGTTTGTGTACACAGCCGCACGGAGATGTATTTGTACAAATGTGCTAGGACTAATCTTGCTTTCTGAACCATGGTAGCATTAGCATAGAATCAGAGAACATCCCGAGTTTGAAGAGACACATAAGGATCACTGAATCTGGTCTAGTGGGATCACTGAATGGTCTAGTGGGAGGTGTCCTTGCCCATGGCAGGGGGGTTGGAGCAAGATGATCTCTAAGGTCCCTTCCAACCTGAACCATTCTATGATTCTATGATTCTATGAAAGCTCACAACAAAAAGCTAATCCAATTCCTGGCTCCACACAGGACCACCATTACTTACTTCTTACTGTGTTTTCTACAAAGTCTCAAAGCATTCTCCTTAGGAGTGCTGCTGTATTCTTCCATTTCAGACATGGTGGAAGTAAAGCACAGTCATTTGGTCGAGGTCACTCATTTCTCAAGGTCAGTTAGGGGCAGCTGTGCCAGAAATTACAAAAGATGAAACACTTTCCTGAGCCCAGTTAGAGCTCTGTCCACTTGGCAACACTGCCTCCTCATACATGAATGTAAATTAATAATAAAATATACATGTATTTGTACCTACAGAAATCTGTCTAAGCTAAACTCTATCAAATATGGATTAGCAAAGCTTCCCAGTGTATTATGGCCCTTTGCACCTTTTTTTTTTTTGTTATTGTTGTTTTGATCTTTCCCCTAGGAGTGTCTTATGGAAACAGATGAGGTTACTCAGACGTAAGCACAGTTTGCTTTCATCAGTTGGAAGGCACAGAGCTTCATATAATGCAGTTTTGCAATATAACACCAAGTATCTCAGAAGCTAAACCCTTCCCTGTCTCCGTATTCAGTGTTAAGCAACAGCTGTGCAGAATATTCAAACTGATGAGCCTTTGAAGTTTTCACATTTTGTGTCACTCAATCACTCCAGTTTACAAAACAAATACAAATCCTGGGGGACTTTGCTCCATACTGAGACAGGTTTGGAGCGGGAGCGATGCTAATTCCATGTAGAGCGAAGGTTCCAAATGATGCATTTAAGTCACTGAAACATTGAGAAATGTTGTACAGAGTGATGCAAAGTTTTCCAATGTGTGAAAATGTAAAAAAATAAATATTTGGAGACTACAAAAGGATTCACAACAAAGCTAAAACCTTTCTCTTTGTGTCTGCACCACGATGCAAATCAATGCAAAGTAGGATTCATTTCAACATTCAGTCTTAAAACGATGCTTCAGATGATGCCCAGGTATCTATCCTGAACCTCATGGATATTGTGGACTCCACTCTGAGGGCATGTGAGTGCAGTAGCATGAAGGACATTCAGCACTCCCCCAGGTCTTCCTGTCCCTCATGGGTACACATCTACACATAATCACTTCCCACCCTTATTGCAACTGATGTTGTAACTTACACAGGACATTTGTGTTGGAAAAGCCATTTCAGTTGCAAGAGGCCTTTTTCCCAAGGTCTGCTAAATTCAGAAGATGATGAGTTCAAGATTCAGCTGAATTCAATGAAAAAGTTCTTACTGACTTATCTGGATCAACAAGAAGACTTTCTTCTCCTCCAAGAGTGAGTCAAAGAATCACAGAACATCCCAAATCAGAAGGGTCCCACAAGGATCATAGTATCATAGAATGGCCTGGGTTGGAAGGGACCCCAAGGATCATCAGGTTCCAACCTCCCTGCCACAGGCAGGGCCACCAACACCCAGATCTGGTACTAGATCAGGTTGCCCAGGACCCCATCCAACCTGGTCTTGAACATGTCCAGGGTCAGGGCATCCACAGCCTCTCTGGGCAGCCTGTTCCAGCACCTCACCACTCTCTCAGTAAAGAACTTTCCCCTGATGTCTAATCTAAACCTTCAGCTTAAAACCATTCCCCCTTGTCCTATCACTGTCACATGATCACTGAGTCCAACCCCTGGCTTCAGACAGCACCACCCACAATCCAAACCCTATGTCTGAGAGCAGTGTCCAAAAGCTCCTTGAACTCCAGCAGTGTGGGGCTGTGCCCACTGCCTTGGGGAGCCTGTTCCATGCCCACCACCCACTGGTGAAGAACCTTTCCCTAACCCCCACCTGACCCTCCCCTGACACAGCTCCATGCCGTTCCCTTGGGCCCTGTCGCTGTCCCCAGAGAGCAGAGCTCAGCGCTGCCCCTCTGCTCCCTGTGAGGGGCTGTAGGCTGCCATGAGGCCTTACCTCAGCCTCCTCTGCTCTGGGCTGAGCAAACCCAGGGACCTCAGCTGCTGCTCACACCTCTTGCCCTATAGACCCTTCCCCACCTTTGTAGTCCTCCTTTGGACACTCTCCAATAGTTTTATATCCTTCTTTTATTGTGGCACCCAAATCTGCACCCAGTGCTGGAGCTGAGGCCATACCAGGCAGAGCAGAGTGGGACAATCTCCCCTCTCACCCAGCAGTGCTGGGCCTGGTGCACCCACCACATTGTGTTTTTGTCTCACTCTATGCTGGACAGCACTGGTTCACAGAGTGAACCAACAATACGGCTCTCTGAGTCCCTCGTGTCCTCAAGACTTTGATCATCAATAAACTTCAGGAAAGCAGTTTCATTGAAGCTTAACACTTCTGATGTTCTCTTTACTAAAGGACAGGTCTAGTGGAATGCAGAGTCCAGGAGTGCACAAGGAATGTACAGCAACCAAACCTCTTTCCGTAATTCAGAGAGATCTCGTCAGCTTTTGCCTCAAGCTTATACTGCTGTAGGGAACCTGCTCTGGCAGGGGGGTTGGACTCGATGATCTCTTGAGGTCCCTTCCAACCCCTGCAATTCTGTGATTCTGTGATTCTGTGATTATCATTGCCCAGGGGCACAGGATATTCCCGTTTTTGTGTAGATAGCAAATTTCACAAAAAAGTCTGTGGATCACAGGTTATAAAACTGGTAAGAAATCAAAAGGAAATGAGGGAAATGCCTTTCTTCTGAATAGGTATCATTAATCCCAAGTGTAATTTCACAAACATCAGCACAAATTCAGCAATGGACTAGAGCTGCCATTTGCAGGAAGTAAACAGGTATGTTCTCTCTCCATATGTGCTTAAAAGGAGAAATGCTGTTTAGAGTACATTTTCTTTTCATTTTTTCAAATCTTTTCTATTTGAAAGGACTGCTTCAAGAGTAACTGTACACTTCTACGTGCATTTAAGTACTCAGGACAATAGTATTGCCAGTTATTTGTTTTACAACAGTCTCCAAAGACTATCCAGTGACAAAGTCCAGGTGCACTGAGCATCACAGACAGAACTGGACTATGTCATCTAAAACAGACTAAGGAGCTTACAACAGCATGGAAGTTCAAACTGTTCAAACCTTTGCACTCTAGCCACAACACTGGCATTAGAAAACTAGACAAGAGACACTTTTCACTGCAGAAAAATCATGCTGAAATTTTACTGCCTTCATCCGAGCACCCAACAGGAAGGCCTAGTGCTGGTACTTAGTGCAGTAACATTACTTGCTCGACCAGCTACAAAGATGTGAGGAAGGAAGGAGATGATGCTGCTAGATTACAAGAGATTTGCGGATGTCTGAGTTCACCTGGTTAAGGTACCAGGAACTGCACAACACTAGCATAAAAGGTGGCATTTCTACCTTCAGGTAATGCCTCAGAAACAGAAAATCACCCTCAGGTGAATGATTGAAGCAATGACCTGTTTGTAGCATGTGAGGTAAAATGGGATTAGAGCCCACCCAGCTTTCAATCACTTTTTCATTTTTGCTGGACCAGCCCTTTTCCACCAATTGCAAACCAGTACCGCCCTCATTCTCTGCCCTGTTCTGCAGTGATCCTACAGGTGCTATTTCATACACAGCATCCTTCCTAGATGTTCTCAGTCTGAGCTGCTGTCACCCACAGAGAATTTTTATTTCTACCCTGTTGACAATTTCTTGCTTCACCTGCTAGCCCTATCTTGTACATATGTAACTAGCCAAATCACCTTCCTCTTTCCTGCAGTGATGGATAAAATTACACGTTTCTTTTCATCTTACTGACTCTATCCCAACAGAGCACATCAGCTAGCCTCCACCCAACCTTCTCTCTGCAAAGTGCACCCTCTGACACTTGAGGAAAAGCAGCTGTGTTCAGTCTCAGAGTGGCCTCAGTTGGATTTTCAGCAAAAGACAACTGCCACAAAAAGGCATCATGATTACCTAGGAGAGTGGAAGGCTTCTTCAGCTGTTTTAGGAAGCCAGTGTCCATAGCTGCTGATGCCTTTGTGGGGGAAGAGGCAGAGGCGTGAGGCTTGTAAAGCCCAATTCCCAGGTGGAAGCCCTGCCATAAATTCAGTGGATGCTAAGTGAGACGTAAGATGAAGCAGCAGTTTCCCTCTCCCACTTATCTTCCTGGAATAATATCATATGCAGTCAAACCAACATAGCGGAAAATAACATTATGATTTCTAAAGGAGTTTTGCAAAACAAAGGATATTGGATCAAATTTTCTCCTGATCTGGCTCACTGCTCAAACAGCTATGAAGAGCAGAGGTTGGCTTGCCTTAAAATATTGAGAAGCTGTGTCTCTGAGCAACATGATCATAAATTTTGGCTTGCTATTTCCCATGCATGAGAAGGTTGTGGTAGTAGGTATAATTTAGTATGACAAACCACTGGCATTAATGCTTTCATCAAGAGAAACAAATGGTCTCCCTTTGAAATCTCCTGCCCACCTCGAGAGAGCAATGGGGTTATAAATGGAGAGAGAGCAAATATTGACTCTATGAAATGTAAAGGTACCTGGGAGTTCACCCATCAGTCTTCAGATTACACCTGCCTTTCAGGATGAATGGCTTTTCTTCATAATCCATTCTGATTATTTCTTCGACTCAGTGCTCTCTCTGAGTTTTCAAGGTGTTCTACACCATTTCTGAAGAAGCTCAGATTTCTGGAATGAGGTAGATATTCCCAACCCAAGAGTTATCTTTCATTTCAGTTTGACATAAGGACTGAAGAAACTGCCTGGGGTGGTCAATGAGTTGTTTGTTTGATGGTGTTTCTGGTGAGCCTTTCTGTAAGATGGCCCCAGAGCTGTACCTTCCATCACTTACATTATGGATACTCAGAGAAACACATGCCCCTTGGCATCTGAACCCACACAGGACTCAGAGGATCCAAGAATTTACTACCTAAGGGAAAGGCCTCAGATACTGTTTGCTGAACTTAATCTCACTTTGTCACACACTTTGCTTCCCCTTTTAAAGTCTTTATGTTTCACTCGTTTAACCTCCGAAGCAATGCTGTAAAACTATCCTCTGCACAATCCATTGGAGTCTGTTTCAGATTCCTTTCAACATTGGCTTTCACATTAGATTCAATGCCTCTTAACATGTCTTACAGAATCAGAAAATTATGATGGCTGAGATAAGCGAGTGTTGTTGTCCCTTCTGTAAGCTGTAGGAATGCCAGGCATCCCCTAGGAAACTCAATATTGAGTGGACACACAACTGATAGTCAAAATCCCAGAGACGCTGCAAAACCAGTCGTGTCTTAAATTCTCAATTATCTGAAAACAACGCAGATTCCAAAAGGACTTTAAAGACACTTCTTATTCCAAGCATAGGGCCAGTGTCTACTGAGGCACTGACAAAACTGCCAGCAGACCAGCTCATCTTCCATGTGTCATCTGCACCCTGACAGAAATCACTGGCACCTGTTTGTTTTTTTTTTCTCCCATTAAGGTTATATAAAAGCAACCTATCCCTCAGGGCAGGAATGCAGTAAAGGGAAAAGGAAATGGAAGATGTGCATGAACACACGGGTGATGTGCCACAAAAGCCATACCCACTGACAGAGGCATGCCAGGAGCCTGGGGCTCAGGTGAGCAGATGCAAGCATTGCTCCAGCAACCACACGCAAAGGGAAGAACGCTGTTGGTCTGGCAGGGTTACCCACGTGTAGCTCCAACAGGATGTATGCTCCAAAGCAACTTAGGCCTGCGGGTGTTCTGACAGAATGAGCTGAAGGTTTTCCAGTCCATCACCTCCCCAAGCTCAGTGCTAGAATGCTGCATCTGAAGAACAGTTTTCTCTCTCTTCTTTGCTTGCTCTGCAATAAGGTAAAAATTGTAATAGCAGATGTTTGAAGGACATCTTAGTGAACAGCTTTTAGGGTTTAATAATTTTGATTATTAAATTTCAGCAACTCATCTTAAGCTATGGCAACTCACCATGCCTCATTAAAGGCAAGCTTCCAGAAACACTAGAGCTGCTGCCAGACTGTTTGAGTATTCTAAGAAAATTCACTATACACAAACTTTTCTAGATTAGCTTTTATATTCCCTTTCAGCCAGCAGTCCCACAGAGCTGTTTTGATACTTGAGATAAGCAGAGAACAGAGTCCATCAGGCACTGCCTTGTACCCACACTGGCATGGTTTTTCAGGAGAGTCTGAGGGACTTCGCCAATTCGGCAGATGCTCCCAGCCTGTGTGACATACATGGCCTCTCAGTCTGAGGGGCAGAGGGTAGGATTTAGCTAGGACAAAAGCAGGCCCTGGCCCTGGGCCACTTCCATCAGGAATATGTCACCATCCAAGCCCCGGAGCACAGGCACTACTCCACACTACAGAGAATATCCTCATGCTTCCAGCTAGCTTCCTTGGGCCTCCTTTTCTCCCCTGGGAAAGAAGCTCATGGAACTCTCAGAAAAAAAAAACGTGTCAGGTAACAGCTAACATCTTCTAGCAATAAGGCCATCTTGAATGCTTCAGGAAATCCATTTCTTGGCATTTCATTCTACCCATTTGACTTTTTGTGGTAACCCTGTAAGCAGGGATCACTTGTAGGCTCTGCATGTGTTTTTATGACTGCACAAACAAGCAAAATACAGATGGGAGGAGAGCTGCATTTGTGTTGCACTGTTGCACAAATGGCAGAGGATGGATCTTCACTACTGAGATAACAAATGTTACAGCAAGCATTTAGGAAGGAATTAACAGAAGCATCGATTCTATTTTCAAATCCAAATGAAAACAAACTTGCCAGGTCCATACTGAACCAGTGCTCTTTCCCATTTCTGAAGGAAAGGACCACAGCTGCTTCCTGTATACCCAGTGAGGCTGAGGGGAGGAAGGCCTCCAAGAGTCAGACTCATTGCTTTTGGAATCTGGCCTCTTGGGACATCCTCTTCTCAACCCAGAATGCACAACATACCACACCTCCAGAGCTGCTCAGCCCCTTGTAAATATCTCTGTCTGTATGGAGACCAAACAACAATAACAGCAGGTGTTACTAACTTTTGCTGTGTTTCTTCTAAAAAGATATCCAAGCTCCCTTGGGGAGCATAAAGATTCACTCCCTTCTTCACACTCTGACACTCTGCAGACAGCTGTGTTAGGGTTGCTACAATGTAGCCTTGCGTGTTTAGAAGAAATTTTGAGTATTTAGAAGAAAGCTTACCATTTCAGACTGCAGCACAGCCTGTTTCAGAAGGTGATACGCACAGCGTTCATCCCGTGCTGCAGAGACTGATGCACACATCCATACTGGGACTGAAGGAGTTCCCAGCCCCACAGGGACACAAGCAGGTAAGTCCAGAGAGCATGCACTAGGCGCAGGTAGGTGGGTCAGCTCAAGCCAGGAAGCAGTTTGCCCATGTTTACACAACTCAGATTGCCCCGATGCTTGTAACAGCTTCTGGAGTTTCTTTATTTACACTCAGTGTCAAACAAACCCAAGGGTGTTCTAGACCTCAAGTAGCTGTCTCTGAGTTCACTGGAACTAGATGATCTTCAAGGTTCCATCCAACCTAAGCCATTCTATGATTCTGTGATTTTACATTCTACCTGTCTGAGCTTTCTCCCCAACAAAACTCAGATGCCCAAACAGGCAACTGCAGCTCATTTTGGTGGGAACAAAAAAGAGCTCCAGGGCATAGCTGCATGGGCATTGTGGAAACAAAGCTACTGCTTTAACACAGAGCACATATGATCAGGCAAACCAGGGATGCCTTGATGCCAGGATGCTACAACAGAACACACAGCAACCCAACACAGGGTGCAGGGGCAAGGTACTGGTAGATAGGGCACCTCAACTGAGACACGGTTCACCTACAGCAACTTGGTGCAGTTCACAGAATCATAGAATATCCCAAATTTGAAGGGTCTCACAAGGGTTATCGAGTCCAATCCCTGGCTCCACACAGCATCACCCAAAATCCAAACCCTATGTCTGAGAGCAGTGTCCAAACTCTCCTTGAACTCTGGCAGTGTGGGGGCATGCCCACTGCCCCGGGGAGCTTGTGCCATGCCTGACCGCCAGCGAAAGGTGAAGAACCTTTTCCTAACTCCCAGCCTGACCCTCCCCTAATGCAGCTTGATGCAATTTTGGGATGCCAACGTGGCCTTGTTATGGTGTAACCAACAGTGCTCTGGAAAGCTGCAAGAAATGCCTTTCTTGCACTGGAGGATCCGATTCCCTTCTCTAAAGCCTGCTTTGAGCCACAAACCTGGTTTTCCAAATCGTAACCCACACATCTCCTTACAACTGTTTGAGAGCTCCTTGATCACCATTAAGGTGGTTATCCCTGTATACCATGTTCCTCACCCCCACGAGACATATCTTTCTGCCCATTTTAGTAGTGCTTAGGCATTGATGAGAACTTAGTAATAATAATTAATTATAATTTTTTGGGAAGGGATCTACAGGAGGTGCACTCAGAGTTGGTGAAGAATTTTTGTATTTTAAGGGCTGGAGTGCCCCCTCCTGTTACTAATTCTTAGTCTTGAGAGATACAGAATCCTTAAGGCTGGAAGAGACCTCCGAGATCATCCAGCCCAGCCATGACAGAAGGCAGGCAGAAACCCCTCAGGAAGGCAAACTGTCAGTTCTTTAGGTCACATCAGTGTGTGGCCTTCGCTGGTGGCATGATGATGTAATTAGTGGAGGAGGCTGCGCGTTTTTTGAAGGGAATCTGCGAAGTTTAAATAACGGGGTATTATTTATAGGCCTGTGCTCTGCATTGAGGCGTTGCCTCTCTCCTGCCCTGTGCATTGAATCCCAGCTGTTATCAACACCTGAGGAAGCCTGACTGACAGGAAACGTATTAAAAACAGCTCAGTAATGACAGTGTATCTATTCATTTCTGAACTAAATACGGTGGGACTGCGTGCTATCTCCCCAGATTACGGATAGAGCTCAGCAAGAGGTATGGGGCGGGGAAACAGGCTCTGCACGCACCATCACTATCGCCCCCCACCCCTGAGCGCTCCTTCGCGCTGAGAGTAATTTTGTCCCTCCGCGCGCGCCGTAGTCGCGCTGTGCGCCTGTGCCACGGACCGGAAGTAGATGCAGTCGCCATGGCAGCTGCCTGCGGGAGGCTGGTGCTGCGCGGCACCCGGCCCCGGCTGCCCGCCCGTGAGTCCCGCGCCCACCCCCTGCCCCTCAGCGCGGCCCCGGGCTGGGAGTCCCGCGTCTGCTTTGTGGAGAGAGCGCGGCTGTGGGGGACAGCTCCGCTTGGGAACGCTGTTTTTCTGAGGGTTTTGTCTTTACAGGGTTGTTTTCGTCCTCGGGGCATCGAAGGAGCAGCGATGGAGAGCCCGCGAAGTTCCAGCCGCCCCCGAAGCCCGTCATTGTTGACAGGCAGCGGCAGCGAGAGGAGAGGAGGTAGGGGAGCGGGGCGGGGCCCCATCCCTGGGGCCATGGGTGGGCCCTGGGCAGCCTGAGCTGGGGGGGGCACCNGCCTGAGCTGGGGGCACCCAGCCCATGGCAGGGGTGGGGCTGGGTGGGCTTTGAGGTTCCTCCCACCCCAAACCGATCTGTGGTGCTGTGCATCCATTCTGTGTGTCAGAAGGTGACAGGGACACAGCCCTGTGCCTGCTTTTGCCTCGTGTCTAAGTGACACAGCAGTTAAAGCAGGGCTGCTGCCTCTGGGGGGAGAGTGACAATGTGATAGTGTGCAGATCGGGGGGCTGTAAGAAAAAGGGGGACAGAAGAGCAGGGTCTGAGGTGATAGGATCAAGGGGAAATGGTTCAAACTATAAGAGAGGGAGATTTAGGTTGGATTTAAGGAAAAAGTTTTTTACAGCAAGGGCGGTGAAGCACTGGCACAGGCTGCCCAGAGGGGTGGCGGATGCCCCATTGGAGACACGCCAGGTCAGGCTGGGGGGGCTCTGAGCACCCTGATGGAGCTGTAGATGTCCCTGTTCGTTGCAGGGGAGCTGGAACAGATGGCCTTTAAAGGTCCCTTCTAACTCCAACTGTTCTATGGTTCTGTGCTCTGCCAAAAAAAAGGCGTAGCACATACGCACCCAAGGATGGGAAGAGCATTAAAAACGAGGCAATGGGATCCTCCCCTGTGCCTTCAGGTCTGTCAGCGTTCGTGTCTGGAAGATGTGGAGAGTCTCTGTGGCCCCACCTATGCCACAGAGCACCCAGGCAGAGCAGGGAGCTGCATTTAAATGGCATTTTGTTCTCCTGAGCTCCTGTAACTTTGAAGATGAGGAGCAGGTGTGATGTTGGTCGCAAGTGAGCGGTCTGTTGGAAGTGGCCCTCAGGCCAGGGCCATGTCAGGAGGTGTCCTTCGTTGTAGCTGTCAGACAGCTGAACTCTGGGGCATGAGAAAACTCCAGGGCATGAGGAAATTCCTTGGCACAGTGTAGTCTGTTGGGGCAGAAAATGGCTTTAGGCTTCTCTAACCCAAGAGAACTCTTATGTGGTGTCTCCTGTAGGCTCTCTTCAGCTGTTTGTAAAAGCTAGTACCAAATTGTTCCCTATTTTACTATCAGGTAATGAAATAGTAAGTGTTTTGTCATGTGGATTACAATTAAACCATGAAATAATCTGCTCCTAAACTGGGATAAAAGTAACAGGACTGTCCTCTCTCTGTCTGCTGCTCTGAGAACAGCATTTATTGTTTGGGGGAAAAAAACATTGTATTAAAAATAAATCAGCAACGTGAACTGCAGCTCGTATCTCTGAAAAGACAGCTGGTACAGATGGTTAGTGGGTGGTAATTTTTAGTTTTAGGCAAATATTTCGATTTCTCCAGTACTTTTTATGTAACTGCTTTTTAAAGTTTGGATTTTCTTACAGGTTCTTGAGCCCTGAATTTATACCTCCCAGAGGGAGAACAGATCCTCTCAAGTTCTATATAGAAAGAAAGGATATGATACAGAGACGAAAAGTCTTCAACATCCCGGAGTTCTACGTTGGTCAGTAGCAGGGCTGGGGCTTTCATAGTTTCTTACATACTGTTTGTTGGGTGAGGTGGTTAAAAGGGTGCTCTGATGTTGTTCAGTATCCTAGAAGATCACAGTATCTGGTGTGTTAGATCACCTGCTGTGTGTTTCTGTGCTTGTTACTTTGTATTTGAATCTCATATCCAATCTCCATTGAAAAGATAATGTGTTTCTTTTGGATAATCTGTTTTTTAAATCCTGGCACTTCAGCATGGCTTACCTGTAAAGCTCAAGAAATGAAACTTTATTAGATTATTTGTATTCAGTTTGTATAAAGAAAAGGTAACGGTGAAGGCTTAAGGGGGAAGAAGCTTTCCATTTAACCTGCCCTGACTTCTCTATATGAAAGTTTATTCTGTTTCTGGCAGTTTAAATGGACCATTACACATTTTTGAAGCGTACCTAGATACATGCCCTCCATCTCTGTGTATGTTCCCTTGAACAGGCTGACCTGGTTTTCCTTTTCCCCACAGGCAGTATACTCGCTGTGACTACTGCAGATCCCTACGCTGACGGCAAAACCAACCGCTTTGTAGGCATCTGCATTCAGAGAGGAGGAAAAGGGCTCGGTGCTACCTTTGTGCTGCGGAACGTCATAGAAGACCAAGGTGGGATTTGAACTGTGGCAGTTAGACCACGTGTTGGAGGCATGGCACTGCTTAGTCGTTTTACACCTATACACTGAATAATTTCAGATCTGTACTCTCACAAGACTGAATGTGTGTGGTGGTTTCACGCTGGTGGGCAGCTCATATCCACCACACTGCTGCCTCGCTCCCCTTCCTCAAAAGACCTGGGAAAAAAACTATGATGAAAAAAGGCTCCTAGGTTGAGCTAAGGACGAGGAGATCACCAGTTACCATCATGGGCAAAACAGATTCAGCATAAGGGAGGTTAATGTAATTTATTGTACAGAGTTGTACAATGCTGCAGGAATGCTACTTTGGTATTAGTATTTCCAGCTGATTTGGTCATTAAACCAGACTTTCTCTCTCTAAGGTGTTGAAATATGTTACGAACTGTACAATCCTCGAATCCAGGAAATCAAAGTTCTGAAGCTGGAAAAGAGGCTGGACGACAACCTGATGTACCTGCGAGATGCCCTCCCTGAATATAGTACTTTTGATATGGATATGAAACCTGTGTCTCGTTTAGAGCATGAAGAAGTTCCTGTAAACAAGGTAGGAGCTTAATGATTTAGAGGGAATGTACCTGACTGATAGAGGGTTACAATAGGTGGGGTTACATCAGGGTGGTAAGCGGTCACTTGTGAACTTGCACACAACTCCATTTCAGGGCTGGTTCTCTTTAATGTTTCTATAAACAATCTGGAAGCAGGACCTGAATGCATACTGAGTACGTTTGCAGATGATGATTGAGAGGAGCTGTAGACTCCTTCAAGGGTAGAGAGACTGAAGAGAGATCTTGACAAATTGGAGAGCTGGACAATCGTTAGCTGCACCAAGTTTAACAAGAGCAAGTGCTGGATTCTGCACCTGGGACGGGGCAACCCTGGATATACAGATTAGGGGATGGGAGGCTGGAGAGCAGCCCTGCAGAAAGGGATCTGGGGGGCTCTGGCTGATGGCAAGTTCAGCCTGAGCGAGCAGTGTGCTCTGGCAGCCAGTAGAGCCAACAGTACCCTGGCGTGCTCCAGACCCAGCACTGCCGGGCCATGGAAGGGATCATCCTGCTCTGCGCTGGTGCAGCCTCATCAGGGGATGGCTGGGCCCTGCCACAGGGCAGTGGTCATGGCCCCACGCTGACGGAGTTTAAGGAGCATTTGGACAATGCTCTCAGACATGGAATTTGAATTTTGGGTGATCCTGTGGGGAGCCAGGAGTTGGTCTCAATCCCCTTCCAACTTGGGATATTCTATGATAGCCTAGAAGGCTGTTAAACAGCTTCAAGTTGTGTTAGTTATCAGGGTGATGGAAATGTATAAAATAGGGTGTCAACACTTTCTATAGTGAAAGAATGTTCATAATATAAGTATCTACCTTCCTCAGTAGCTAACTTGGAAGGCACATGCAAGGAGTAATGGCCTCTGTATTACACTGCAGAGAGCACAGCCTCTGCTATGGAAATGTTAATGCTGCTGGGTTGAGGGTTGTCAGGAAGATGAGATGGAAGAGTTCGCTAGAGTCTGCACCTCGGAGATCTGGCAGCCTACAGAACCTGTAAAAGAATGCTGTCCAACTCAGTAACTTAAAGGGAGGAATGGCTTTTGTTGTGTTCTTTTTTTTCTCCACAGCTGAATTAATTGTGTCACTTTAAGGACACTGTAAGAAATCAAGACTGTTATTTAGATTTATTAACAAATACTATGACAGTGGTCACATAGACAATTCTTTTTTTCCCACTGGTGTCAAGTAGTAGTCCCTTAATTTACTGATAAAATTGGTTTGTTTTCTATTGCATTCCTTTTGGCATAGCAGCACTTGTCTCACCATTTCGGTTTACGATGTCAAAATTCTGATCATTTAATACCTTTTGGTCTTTTTTTTTTTTTTTTTTTTTTTAATTTTTTCACTTAGTTTGCANNNTTTTTTTTTTTAAATCTTTCACCTTAGCTGCAGGTAAGAATGAAACCTAAACCATGGTCAAAACGGTGGGAAAGGCCAAAATACAACATAAAAGGAATAAAGTTTGAGCTACCCGAGAAAAAAATGCAAGAAGCACAGAAGTGGAGCCAGCCATGGCTAGAGTTTGATATGCTGCGAGAATATGATACCTCAAAACTAGAGAAAAAAATCTGGAGGGAAGTGAATGAAGAGCTTAAAAAGTAATGGCTTTGCATTGGTCCTTTTGTTTTCACCTCAGTGTATCAGTTGTCAGTTTCCAAGTTTTGTATATACATAGGCAAAATACTCAGTAAAATTAACCTTTCCACAACATTTGTGTACAAATGTGTTTGAATGTCAACTTTCTGATCCTGAAAACAAACCAACCCTCCCTTTTCTGAGAAATGTTACACTGTGTACATCCCTGGGTCAGAAATGAAAAACCTCCTCTTTTAAATTATAGCCAATACTAGGGATTGTATTTCTTTGGCACTCGGAAGAGAGAAATCTGCCATTATTACAAAGTGTTTGCAATAAAACTCTTAATTCCTGCAGGTCATGAAGCAAAATATTTTTTACTTGTTTTCAAAATAATTTTTTGCTTTTATTTTAAAAGTCATCTTCAGTAACACTGATCACAGCTATTTACAATTAACATAGTTTACAAAAATATATTCTGTAATAAAAAAGAAAAGCCACAGGGAATAAGCCTACAAGAGTTAAAGCCTAGTCCCATAAAATTTTAGAGGAACAGGTACAAGTTAACACGCATCAGAATTTGTGATGCACTACAGTTTCTAAAATAAAACATCCTTTTTATTCTGTGATATTAGTACTTACTGCAAATAGACAAAGTTATAAACATTAGAAATTTTCTGGGAAGCACACATAAGACTTCCCTAGAAAGTCAATTACTAGAAGGTAACTGAAGTTGTTCTTACACTTGTCCGATAAATCAAGATGTGTGACAACTCCAGGTCTGTGCACAAAGTTCTCTCGGCATCTCTCAGGTACAAAGCTCCACTACAAATCATACTCTGAAGAACAAATACAGTAAAGGTATTCTCCTGTGCAACTTCTGACCTCACGGAGCCCCCCTTTACCAGTAGTAATGTTCATCCAAGTCCTCACTGCACACCAACCTCCCCCGTTTCTGTGTTGTCAATTTTCAACCCTGACACTATCAATTCTTTTTCACTAAGGAAATCCTGATGATGCATCTCTACCAAAATCACTGTGGACCATAAGTTAGAGTTCAACGACTGCTGAGTCAGTGATACAATATGGTACTGAAAATAGCCTGTAAAGCTGTCTCCTCTCTAGTAGTGATAACTTTACAGGCACTCCCTTATCTTTCAGTAATCCTTTCCAAAAGAACACGAAGCAATCGAGTTCAGTCATACATCTCAGAACATCTGCACTTCACATTGTCAACTGTGATTTCTAAAAATAATCCTTTACCTAGGAGTAAATGGCAGTAGAAGACATTTGGAAAAAAAAAATGGCAAGTATTTAACAATGACTGTGGTGCCAACTGATTGATTACCACTACAACTTTCAGTAGGCAGGGTTCACTAATTAAATATTACAACTTTTTTGTGTGTGCATATCAGGCTTGTTTCACTAATACAAATGCTGCTTCAAAAATCCCATCCCTACTTTCTGATCACGGATTTAAGATGTTCCAGTTTGTACTCTTCAATGAATTCTTCAACAATACGCAGAGCCTTGATTTTCACCAACAAGAGAATAACTTCTTTAGTTTCATCACTATAAAAAAGAAAATCAAGAAGTTGATATAGCAACACATTTATGTACCTGACTTTAAAATTAATAAGCAGGGATCTCCTTGACTGTGTCATCAGGTGCCCTTGGCTGTACCAATCAGTAGCAGCACCCAACATCTAGAGCCTCCAACCACCCTAAACGAGTGCTGCACAAGCAATCCACTTTTACCTTATGGATTCCATCTTTTGTTGTATGTACAAGTGATGAGAACACCGGTGAAAGTGTCAAATGTATGAGACGGGAGGAATTCAGGAAATATTAACACAAAGTATATGAGGAAGTGCTGCATCCCACGGAACACATTCATTACCTGTGGTTATTCCTGTGTAGTGTACGTGCACACTGCAGCAAATGCTGGCAGAAGTTCAGTAATTCTGGCAGAGTTGATCCACTTCCAAGATCTTGGAACCATCTTTCTGGGAAACATGCCACCACCTGTTCACCCAAAAGAATATTTCAAAAGTTTAAAAAGAAAAGTCTTCCAATCAAACCAAGTCACGCCACTTCCGTCAGGGACTTCTCCTTTCTCCAGTTACTATTAGTAATGTGCTTTTCTGCAAAACCAGGATTATCATTCTAAGCAGTCATTCCTAAAAACCTATGGACCAACGTTTGCTCTAAAATGCTTTTATGCACCCAAGTCATTAAAAAAAAAAAAAA
>WBMW01005902.1:398582-422197 GCA_013396635.1 Penelope pileata
TTAAATTATTATACTCCAACTTCAGGCTAGATGTGTCCCCATGAAAATAGAGCCTTTTACCTCTTTACACTTCTCTATATTATCCGGCCCTGGCGGTGTGTTTAAGAGGTTCAGAAGAAGGTAGCGATTCAGCAGCTTGCTCAGCCCCAAATCACGGATCGTGTCTTCTTGTACAATCCCGTCCCAAAGGAGAACATTGGAGAGCAGCTGCAGTAATGAAGAAACAGCAAATGCATACTTGGTGGCTGGAGGAATGTTAAAACCCAGTATTTAAACTCTTTCTCCCCGTGTTGAAACATAAAAGATATGTCCATCCAATTTTAGTACTCAAAAAGTAGGATCTATTCTCTCCTAACTAATTGTCAGTTAGCCACTAATAAGCTGCATATAGTAAATAATCCTATGAAATGGAATAATTAATTTTACGTGCGCCTATGAATCCTAATATATTATACGACCTCATAAGGTAAGAAAGAGCACTTTACCCTTCTAATTGGTTAACTATTTGCTAACACCCAGGTACAGAAGACAACTATGCTTTATTCTTTTCAAAGAGCTGGCAGTCAAACCTGAAGGTGTACAAGAGTAGGAAGACATCGCCTCCTGCAAGATACAGGGACCAATAACAAGATCCAATTCTAACTGAACCTTGGAGAGAATCAGAGAGAATTAAATTAAAAAGTTACTTCATTTCTTCTTTACCTTAACAGCTGACCAAAACCGTCTTTCTTGGAATTTCAAACGTGGCGATGATTTGTCTTCCACAGTGCTAATCATAGAAATAAGAAAAAAAGGGGCAAATAAGAGTTCCGTTTTTAAAAGAAGATAAGCAGACAATTGATCTCTTAAACAGCAATGAATTACAATTATGGAATTCTTTCAGTAGTGACAACCACAAACAGAATAAAGGTCTTGGGAAACAGCTGTCAGTTTGAACCCATTACAATGTAACTACTATAAAACAATTTCCAGTACAATTAGCAACACCTGTGTCTACATTTAATGGATTCAGATCAAAACAGCATTGGGGAAACATCTGTGCGAAAAAGGCATACAGAAATAGAATAAAATATAAAAAATTAAGTAGAAAGACTCTCAGAGTCAGCTTACTTTTTAGGATACAGAGGAATAAAGACATCTTCCTCCACAGATTTCTTCATCCTTAGGACAACCGTGTTAATTAAATCCTGTTGGAAAAACAATTATTAACATGTCCTCACAAGAAAAAGACCCCACCTGCCATTTACAACAATTTCAGGTAGTTATTTTGTTAATCTGGAAATGAAATATGCTAATTCAGTTAAACGCAGGTGCCACTTCTATAGAATGCACGCTGAAATCATGACTACGTGAAAGATCTGTGGGCACGTCTCAGCTTTAACCATCTTTAGGGTTATTCAAGAGAGTTTAAAAAAAAGATTAAGTTATTTTCCAGCTGTAAAGTTCTATAAAAACAGCACAGCTAGTATAGTATGTATTTTCAGGCAGGTGTTTCCAAGTGCCATAGATTTCTAACCTACAGTTTTAGGCTTTAGGGTTTTTTCCCCCTCCTCCATTAACGTTCTGGGTTACAATACTTTCTGTACAGACAGAATCTTAGCTGAAGTTGTACCACTTGAAGCCAAGAGCAGCAATTGCATAAACACTTATTTCTTTTAATATTAAGGGTGTAAACATAAGTGTACACGGGGAAACTTCCTTCCCCATTACCACAGCAGCTTTTACCTGTTTTGCTTGACTGCATTCACCTTTGGATAGGACATGTTTTTCAAAGACATTATGGCAAAGCTGTACAAGGTTCTTGGTCTGTGAAGTTGATAAAGGATCCCACACACTCTTTATAAAAGCTGAAAAAAAAACAGGAATTTATTTCATTTACAATATGCAAGTGGTTATCTGATCTACTTTCAAAGCACTGCAATGTAGAATTGGTAAACACTGAAGAAGCTAAGCCTTTCATTTACAATGATTTGCAAGCGATTATCTCTCTAACATAATTTGAAATTTACCACTTATTTAAGGTTTGATTGCCCAGCTGCAGTGAACATTTTCAGAACCACCTTAATATACCTGTAACTTTTGGCAGAATAGTTTTTCCAATCACTCTAGGCAAAACTTCTTGATCGGGATCAACATCTCTTTTTGATTCAGATGAGTTTTTGGCATCACTGAATTCTTCTACAGCTTTCAACCAGGGCATCTCCTCCAAATCTGTAAAATTCCGCTGAAAGATCATTCCTATTAGTTGTTCAGCTGGTCAGGATTGAGAGGAAAAGCTCCATACAAAAATATATCCAATGAAACCACAAAGATTATTATTTAACAATTTTAGATGCATTCTAATCACTGAATGGACTAAAACAACAAGCTAAGGAAACTGTATTTATAACTAGAATTCAAAGAGTATAGTTGTCAAAACGTCTACAAAGAACTCAGGAGAATTCTTTTTACAGAAGGTGTTGCAAAAGGGTCTAAGGGTAAAGGGAGACAAAAAAAGCTAAGAAGATTCAAATTTTGAGATCGTTAGAAATTAATGGATGTGCTACGCATAGGTAAAATTACACCTCTTTCCAGATTAATACAGATGCAAACTATTCATACAAGTGACTTAACAAGAGGAAACAGACCTCCTCCTTCTAGTTGAAATACTTATCTCAAGCTCTGGAATGCCTCTAGAACCCATATGACAAAGTTCCCATACAGAAGTCTTCCCTGCAAACAGTGTGCCTCTGCCCTGTCATACTTGCAAGCTGCCAGAAATCCTCACAGATGTCACCAATTAACAAAGACAAGCAACGCAGAAAAGACAAGTTTGCAAAGGCAGTACAAACCAGAAACATAACAGGCTTTACTGAGTACTGCCTACCCAGAAGCCTAGAGGTCACCTCTGATATAGTAACACAAACACACACACACTAAATTTTTCACAAAAACAAAGTCTGACGATGCACCTACCTCAAGAGGATTCCAATTTATTAACTGAACTCTGATTAATGGATTTAAAAGCTTCGGCAGGCAAAAACTGATGTAAGCGTCACAGTAAGAGTCGGGAAACTTCTCTTTCCATTCCTGGAATTTCAACAGGATTTTTCTGATGTCACAAAAATCTGCATGTACATCTTCAAAGATTTTCCTACTATCCTCTAAAATGTTATCTACGGACAATATTCAATGGGAATAAAAAGAAATAATCACAGAACTTATTGAGGCATAAGCTGAATGGTTTATGCATCTACAGGACATATGAAATATCTTTATGATAACTGCAATTGTCATTTATCTTCCACAACATCTTACACTGGAATGGGTTTTAAAACCAGCAGTATGGAAAACTCTCTCTCAGAAAAAAAAAACAAACCAGAAGATCACAAAAAGGCAGACTTTATAAACTACTGCACACATTTAAACATTCATTATGTTTTTATTTCATATCAGATTCTTGAAATTTCAGATCTGAAAATCCATCTGCTGTTATTCAGAAAAAAATGTATCACACCTTTCCAAGGTCCTCCTGACCCATCCACTCAAAGCAGTTAAGAAATTAACTTAAAATTCATTCTATATTCAGAAAATAAATTGGTTACACTAAGGAAGTCTACAATCATATCTAGTCTTCCTCAGTCATTAGTCAGAACTGTTTCTTTTCTGTAGCAGAGAATTAACGATATACAATTGAACTGAAGTATTTATTCACCTCTCTTAAAATTATTACAAATATCACAAAGAGGAATTTTGTTCTCATACATCAGCTGGCACCAACCTTTGCTCTTCTGGAATTCAGCCTCCTCTGTGGGAGCCAGCTCCTCATCACTCGACATGCCTTCGTGGTGAGCAGCTTTTTGTGAACACTCTCTCAGCTGCTGCCTGCAAGTCCTGCATTTTGTAATGAACTCAGATTTGTTAAAATGTCAGCAGCATACCCTGAACACTACTATTCCAAATGTAGTATCTGGCCTACACTGATAACAGAGGATGGGCTAGATGTTCTTCTGCTTCACTCACCATCACCCTGGCAGCAACAGTACTCCCTGCCCATTTTTGCTATCTATGCAATATTAAAAAAAAACCAAAAAAGTAGAAAACTTATTTCTGCATAAGGTCACAATGTTATTTATTACAGCATTAGGAGAAAAGCTGTTCTCAGTTTTGCAAACAGCCTCACTTACATCTTACTTTAAAGTAACAAGACCTCCTAACATTCAGATTCAAATCAGCATGAGAACAACATTAACAAACAGATGCTTTCCAGATACTTTGAGTTTTGGAAACCAAATTTTTTTTTTGATGTAATCTCATTCAGTAATCCTACAGATTTACATTCATCACTGCTTAAGCAACAGGAAAACAATGTACATTTATCACAGTTAGATGTATGTACACATAAAACCTACCTTCGGTGCTCACACCTTTTCAGAAGCTCCATCTTTTCATCACCTTCCAATCCACCATTAGTTGGTTTGTCAGTCCCAGCTACCAGAAGACAGAAACAAAACAAAGTGGTATGATTTAAAGGCTCCTTTTTTTCCCCCCCCCAAAACACAAAACTTTTGCGTCTGTTGTTCTTCATTTGGAAAATGGCCCAAGTAAATAACACCTCCTGATCAAAAATTTTCAAAGCATTCAGCGTAAAGCACTGTAAATATTATATATGAACTGTATGGTAGTCAGATTGGGTTGTTCCCTTGTAACAGATGATGAAATTGCAGCCAATGCTCACTGCTTCCCCATCCTGGGGAACAAGCTGTTCCTAGCAGCGTGAAAGGCAAGCATAGGGACTTAGTCTGTATGACAAAAATGAAACTACATAATGAACTGAGTAGCTATGGAGGTTTAGTTCCAACATTGTAGTGGATGGTAAATCCCCAATTTACTCCAAATCATTGCATTTAGATTTCAAGAGTAGTCAGCTAGCCACTGTCTGCTGTTATTTGGGTCTCCTTGTGTGTCCCAAATTACCCCTACTCTGATTCTTTAGTCCAAGAGAGAAATAGACACTAGAAACATTTTCTACTTGAGCTGTTCATTTGTATCAGTATCAGCTGGCTGTAGGTGCACAAGATACAAAAAGATGTCCTTTTACTGAGGTATTCTAATATAAGAAAAAACAGCATTTTCATTAAACACAACAATTAAAAGCTCTGTTCAACATTCAAGTACAGACTTATTTGTAATCAGCTGGAAATAAAATCACTTCTAATGGCTCCTACTGACACAAACGAGTACCCTTCTCTTCTTAACACCTTCTGTCAGCACCTACCACACCATTTTACAAAATCATACATGCTGCTGGTTCTCTAATCAGCATTTTATCCTGAAATCTAAATCCCTGATTGGTAGTTACCAGAAACTGGTGCATCTGTCCTCCATCTGTTCACAGCAGCTCCAAGCACGCTGCTCTTTGCTTTGCCTAAACAGGTTTAAAGGGGATTTTCTGTTTGTTTCTTTAAAAAGCAACAGCTAAAGATTCACACTGCATACAGATAATGCATCAGTGTGGAAAGAAAACACAAGATGAGAAAATTGTCATCACTTTTCCTACAGTGACTAAAGACTGATTTTGTTTTGGATAAAACCCTTACAAAAAAAGGCTTCTTTCTTCATGTCCTTCCCTCCACATAACCACCTAGTTTGACATCTGCATTTTGAGCATATAGCTAGCCTTAAAGACACCACTATTAAAGTGATGTTGCCAGTAAATGAACTGCTTTCTCACATACTCACAAATGGCAGACCCTTGCAACAGCTTAAGACCTACTAGCAAACTGACCCCATTTTTTATTTTCAAATGCTGATAGACAATCACCAAGATTAGTAATTGAAAATTGACTAAGTATTTGGTCATGATACATTCACCATGATACCAGAGAAAAGTACTACAATGAGTCTTACTTAGGTAAGGATTTCAACTGAGGACAACACACCTACTGACAGTAGGAAGGGGAGAAAAGACTAAAGACAAAAGACAGATATCATCCAAAAATCAACTAACTGTAGTTCTACTCAGAGAACGGGCATTTCAGTAAGAAACCTGTAACTTCATACTAACTTGTCAGATGCTGAATATAAGCAGATTCAATTCTCAGCTCATCTTGCCTTCGTTTCAATACTGCCATGGCTCGATGCTGAAGAAGCGCATGTACAGCCAATTCCAGCTCATTGATGTGTTTCAGCTGAAATATAGTAAACAGTGATCAGATTTGAAATTAAAATTAAGAAATGAAAGAACAAAGAGTTTACATGGATTTTCAAGTACAACTGTGAAATTAAAACAAATGTATTAAGACTTAAAAGTAAGTTCCTGCTTACTGGAATTTTTCAGGCTGTTTCTGAAAAACACAAACTAAATGCCAACTGCTTATCACAAGACTACCTAAGACTTTATGCAAAACTGTTCAACAGGACACTATTAGTGTACTTAGTTCACTTTCAGCTTGCCTTTGAACTAGCAGCCATTAAAGGAAACATATCAACTAACACTTGTATTCGTTAAATTTACATTAAAAGACATAAAATTGCAATGCAACTGACGTTAATTAGATTTGACAGCACTTTCTATAGAGGATACTTTCACAGGCAGCATCTCCCAACCGTCCATCACCTTTTTTATCATCTTAACTTTTTAACATCTTAACTCAAACCTAACATGAAATCTTTATTATCGCTGTTACATAAAACAAAACAAATACATTTTGGAGATCTCAAAAGTGAATTTAAGCCCCACCTCTCACACACTTCAGCACACTCTGGTTACTATATCTGCAGAAAACTCCTACCAATAACATTTTGTTTTTACCCACCAGAATCCAGGTGAGACCACAGCTCAAGTCAGTACACTATACCAACTTAATCATTACTTCAGGTCGCAACGGAGGCTGGCTTGTCTCTCCTTTTGTTTCATATTATATTAACATTTCTTACAGATTTGATTTATTACTGGGTGGTGTCTCTTATAAACTCTTTTCCAAACAAAAAGTCTTTCATTGACAGAAAGCATCTTTATCATACTTAAAAAGAAGGAAAATAAGGAAAGCATACATACTTTTTCATTCAAACAGTTTATCAAGTTTTCTACATATGTTTTCATGGCCCTGTAGAATTTGTAACTCATAGCAGCATCTGAAGAACTCTCTAATTCCTGGACAGCCATCTTTGAATTTTCAATGTCCTCCATGTATTTTTCATACTCCCTCTGGTGGGCACGGTGCACATCCTGCAACGATGCTATCCTAAAAAGGAAAAGCCCAGACAATTAGAACTGCAACAAGTTAACTGTTAACACATTCCAAAATGTTTTCCCATTAAATAAAAAGTACAAAACCATTGCCTGTGCTAATAATAGCACTCACATTTGAGCTAAGCAGCATTGAAAGATTTATCCACATCAGCAATTGCAGAAGGATGGGGTGTAGACATATATCAAGCTTTGGAGAATCAAATGTCACTTGCGTGGCACTTGCTCTGAAAGTACCACTGACATTTTACCTGTGTTCCTCAACATAACATGTTACACAGGAACATGAAAAGCCAAATTTAGTGATGCCACACTGAACAGATTCTACCCACAATGATCTGGGTAGAATTATTGTGTATATATTATGTCCATACCAACAATTTAAGTTGCACAGATTGCAGCACCTATAAATGCTCAATTGTGCTCGATTATTAAACACAAACCACCTAAAGACTCTTCTCATTACTCACAACTATTTTTTATTTAAATTTAACTATTTTTTATTTAAATAGTCTCCTTACATATCCCATACAACTGCTCAGCTTGAGAAAGCCTTTAACAGAAACTAGAAGTAGACCTTAACTTAATTCACTTTCCCTGAAGGAAGGAACAGTTTTCAATGAAAACAATTGAATTAAGATGTTCTCCACTGTGCCTGAAGTTTAAAAAAGAGAAAAAGAGCTGTTAAAAGCATTTAGCATGTTAAATACATCTATAAGGCTTACTGTTATCAAACCATTACTATCAAACAGGTTCCCCCTCCCCTTCTTGCGACTTTCCCAATAGCCATCCCACTCTTGATAGCCTTTCTCATGTGACTGTACATAAACCCCCACTTCATTTCATTCACTTCGTTTCATTCATTTCTTTCAGGTGATCATGGCCAAAAAAAAAAAAACCAAAAAACATACAATTCCACAGAAATACTTAGTCCACTTAAATCACAGCTCTATAAACAAGCAGGTCAGTGGCAACCTGTACAAAACAAAGTACACAAAGATGTCTACTCAAGTCCACAGCACACATTTATGACTCAACTGTATAATGTTACTTGTCTAAACTTATCTGAACAGCTGCTTCTGGCTGCACTGGCTCAGAGAGCTGTCAGGAGATGGTTACCTTGGTAGCCCTGGATGCCTGACTCCAGCTGTCTTTCTCACACACACCCTTGGAGGTTGCCATTTCCAGCCCAAGACATTTCAGCTGCTCACAGTTTGCTAAACAGGCTGCACAGCATGGACTGCTGCTTTAGAAAATACCGAGGTTTTTTTGTTTGTTTGTTTTTTAACAGCTGGTCTAAGAACCACTAAAAAAGGATTAGGATTGCCAGCTCTGTCTGCTCTGAGTGAAGTTTTCCTTTTGTGGCAAACATAACATTGTACCTACACTCTTGTGTAAGAACTACTAGCAAGTGTAAAAATCTGCTGCCCTACAAAGTACTGCCAAGTAAAGTTAAAAATCTTTAATACTGTGCTGAACATCACAACAAGCATAATACACATGACTAACCCAAAGATCCTCCAATATTCAGGAGAAAGAATAAGACTTCAGAGCTGTCACCACTTATTTTGCAGTAAAATGAACATTACAGAAATTGATATTAAAACATCATTTACCTTTCAGTCAGTCGCTTTTTTACAATTTCTAAGTTCACAGGTGGTAAGGAAGCAGAGGGATCAAACTTGGGTTTAGCTGGTTGGGATTTACGCAGGGAAGCATCGCTGAAAGTTTCCTGTGAGAATCACAACAGTTTTTACTACATAGTTTACGCAAATCTAATATCAGCTTAATATACAATTATACAAGTTTTGCCTCTGCAGCTTCAGTGATCAACAAGACATATGATTTGAATATACAAGGCACATGATAAAAAGATGCATAAATCACTGATCAAAGTAATTACTGTATGACAGAAAAGGGAAACAATATATAAAAAGCTGTGTATTTACGTGGTATCAATACATATATCATATACGTACACAAGGAACACAAAATCTGTAATTTAGGATACAGTAAAGTTGTTTTCTTTGTGGTCTGAAAATATTTACAGCTTCCAGCAATACATAACAGTTCTATACTGACAGCTGAGACCTCACTTGGACTCGATGATCCCTGTGGGTCCCTTCCAACTTGGGATATTCTGCGATTCTAGCTTACAAATTAAATGACATCCTGTATTCTAAAACAGCAGAAGTTTGTAAGGCAAAATCTAGCCAAAACCCAACCAGATGTATCGATCAAGTCCATGACTAACCAGGTCTGTTACTAAAAATTATTGCAATTTCCTGAACAGCAGAAATTAAGGGTTTTCCAGAAACAAGTGGGGTATGAGGACCTAAGAACATCACTCATACTGGCTTTGAAGTTCAGCAGCAATCCTCCCAGTCCTCTAACTATTCCCCCATTTAGCAGGCAGCAATTTCTACAATCGTACCTTCTGACATAAAGAACTGGTTATTTAGATTTTCTTAGTCTGATTCAGAACAGAGGATTCAAGACAGAAACAAAACTTTCAGCTCATCAGAAAAAACACTCTTGTCAATTATTTACCAGAAAACATAGCTCCCTTGCCTATGAGCAAATAGCTTTCAACAGTCAGAAAAGCACATCTCACCTGAGAGAGTTTGACAGCTTTCTTTATTTGCTGTTCTTCCCACTTAATTTCTGCTTCATCTTCACTTGATTCATCACTCACAGACACTGGAAGTTAAAACACTCATTAGTACATGTCATTATGCCCTCTACTTCCTGCTCAATATTTCCCTACTCCCAGCTCAATACTCTTCTCCCCCAAAAGCAACAATGCTTCCCACAGCCAGTACTGGGAAGTGTCATACACAAATAACAGCAGACAAAAAGCCTGCACATGAAGAACACTTCCAAATTGGAAGATTTAGAAATGGTAATTTGATTTTGTAGAATCTATATCAACATTCATTTTCCCAGCAGTTTTTCAGATTACTGCTGCAGTACCACAAAGCACAAAGATCACACTTTTATGTTTCAAAGCAAAGCTGTATTTAACACGTGAGACTACGTACAGTGAGATTATAACATGGCAACTTTATACACAGCAAATACTTAAGTGATCTAAAATGTACAATCTATCATAGACACAAAAGTTTCTCAATAACATTTCTTACAACTACAGGATCAGCTCACAGCTGCACAGTATTTATAGTCATTATCCAAATAATAAGGCAAACTGGTCTACAAGTCTGGCAAACCAGTGCTTCATAAGTAAAACCACAAGAAGCAAGATGAGTTTAAAAGCAACAGAGAAGCCATACACTTTGTGTACAAGAGGTTTGTTTACTTCTGAAGGGCTGAGTTGCTTCAGTTAGTTTTTTTCCCCCCCTTTTCAGTAACAGCCATGATGTCAGTGCATGGAGAGCACTGGGAGGACTGGACAAGAAGCAAGAGACGGGATTTAGAAAACTTACTTAAGCGGGACAATTTATTTTACACAGCAGCAACACATTAAATACTTTGACTCTTACAAGGTACTTCTTTTTTCCTCCAGACAACAAGGCAGAAGATCATTGTGAAAATCTTTCTCAAAGCAATCTGTACTCCTTCATTAGCAAAACCTAAAGCACGGTAACATCCCATATGAACCTGAAGGAACAGCTTTATGGCCTTTTGCTAAGATCAAAACCTTGCACTGCACTCTTGACTTGGCAAGTCCCACATTCTTGCAGACATCAGTAAAACTGAGCCACAACCACTGGGAGAAGTGGCACAAACTCACCCATGTGTTCAGCCATCCTCTGCCTAAGAGTTCTCATTTTAGGAGCAAAATGGAGATTACTCATTTCAGACTCATCTTCACTCTCCAGATCACTGCCTTCTCTTCTCTGAGAAACCTGACGGCCATTGGAAACATCCAGGGGAAGATAATCAGCTTGTGTCCTGGCTAGGTGACGTCTCCTCCGAGCAGCCTCAACACAATCTGCACTGGGGATACCACCTGCATTGAAGAGAAACAAAATCTAAGCAAAGGACTAAAAGCAGCACTGCATCATTCCTCACATAAATAATCACCACAATTTCAGTTCATTGTACAATTCTGAGTACAGAACACAATGTTTTCCTTTCTTATAAGCTTATCATACTGAATACAAGCAGATGTTAGAAGATCTTTAAAAAGCAGCTCTCAACCTGAAAACAAAGCTCAGACTTTTTCTTTCAAAGAAATCACTAGCCCATCCTCCCTTTTTCCATCTCTTCATAAGACCAGGATTATTAAACCAATGGACTTTACAAAGAAATTCAAACTTTACTAACAAAACAGCACAGATGAAGTTAAATGTTTATCTCAAAGTGAATTATTAAACAGCATTTTTTTGCTGCTTTTGTATTTCTTCCCACAACAATGGTTCTAATTTCTGATCAATTTCCTGAAATTAACACAGAATTACAACAAACATCTGCCATGAAAAAAGAGCAACTGTCACTATTCTTTCAGAAGAAAGAATGTTTATTTATGACTCAGCATAAACAGGATGTTTACATCTCACACAATCCAAGCTGAGTGGGATTCACCTCACTTATTTCCTCATTTACTACAAACAAAAGTAAAATTACTTCAAGTATATACATATCCAGGAAACTGACCTGGTGATAAATTCTTCCTCCTCTGTGAAAGGTTGGATTCATTTTCAGAGTCTGCACTGTTGTAGCCCTCACTTAGTGAAGAGGAGCTTTCTTCCTCCTGCTCCTGAGCACCTTTAGTGCTGCCAGCTCCAGGCTCCAAGTGAGAGATTCCTGTTTTAAGGGAGAAAAAAAAGTGAGACTCATGATTTCAGTAGAAAAGGTTCTCTCTGAGAATTTGGGAGAGTGGGGTGCTATTGTATGTTTCGTTTTAGCACTAACAGTGAGGGAGCGTTTATTTAATTTATGAAGATTTATGTCGTCTCTAATTATCTTAGAATTCTCTAAAACACTGATTTCTCTTTATCTGCCACTCCATCTTCTGTAAATCATCCAATTACTGAACAGAATGCACTGCCTGTAAGAATGAGCCATACTTTTACAAGTTATTAAAAACTTATTTGAACCACAAACGAATAAATCAGATGGAGAAATCATTTCCTATCTAGCAGCAGCACTACATCATATCCATGAGCTGACACAGGAGTTAAGAAGGTAAATAAAAGGAAAGAGAACATTTTAGACACACTTGTAAAGCAAACAAGCCCCAAACATTCTACTAGGAGACTTTACTATAGTTCTATAGAACTTAGAACACTACCAGAACTATCAAGGTTATATTCAAATCAAACTGCAAATTGACAGTGATAAACAGTGAACAGTTGCCAAACTGTTGGAAAGATACAATGCTGAGGCACACATTTGTCACAAGTTTTATCAACTCTGATACAGAGTATACAGGGGTTCTGCAGACTCAGCTGCTCTCAAGAGCAACCTCCAAGTTCTGATCCTATTTTACTTAAGCCGGCAGGAGAAATCCCAAGTGCAATTACCAGAGAGAAGACATCTAACAGCAGTACTTGCACAATACTCTTAATTTACTTATTTCACAATGTTTTCGTAGAAGTAGTGCAGATTATTTTTAACTGAACAAGTACGTACTTCTGCATTCTTCACTCTCTCCCTCTGCAGACAGCAGACTTTCCTTCTTCTGAATTCTGAACGTTACTTCATTGAAGGATGGCTTTTTGATTTTAAAAAGTTCCTCCTCACCTGCATAGATAGAACAGAATGATTCTGAGTAACATATTAACATAGAGAGCAGTATATAGGGATATAGGTAGGTTGCTCCGAAAGTAATGCCTCATATTTACTTCCCTGGAAATTACAACAGATACAAAGGGCACAGTAACAGCTTGATACAGCAAGTTCTCAGCTACAGAACACTCTTTTTCAGCATAGTCATCACCAGTAGCCATGCATCTCTGCCAGCAATGAACAAGAGCCTGCATGTCGTGCTCACAAACATCTGCTTCTGCAGAGGTGACCACTGTCACTGTTGCCACTGCTGAAAGGCACCACCACCACCTCACTGCACTCACATCCACTGTTTGGTCTCCACACACGTTCAGCAAGTGTTATGAATGTCAATTAGAGTCATTTTTTCCACACAGAAGAATTCAATTTCACTCCTTTGCTTCATACACACTTCCACATCAGATGCCATTGCGTCAGACTGCCCTTCTGCTGCCATCTGTTGCACAGCAACAAAATGGAACTGAATATAGCCAGGAAGGTTCAGCCCCTACTGCCATACCACCAACATCCACCTCTGATGTCGTGGGACAAGATCATAAAATAGGAGGCATTACTGTCGGAGCAGCTCTCCTAAATATAAAGCACACAAACTCCTCACACGTGCACTCAGCACACATTTTGAAGCTCTGACTGCATTAGGTCTCCCTTAGTTCTACAGTTTCATCACTCAAGATCTGTCACTTCCCAGGTTACACCTGTGCAGCTCCACCTTCTCAACATGGCAGCACTGGAGCGCAAACCACCGTTCTCCCTTTCAGTCTGCGTCCTTCACGAAGCAAAACCACAAAGCAAGGCCATGCACCCCTGCTTTGTGTCATCAGCCGTAACAACAACGGCCCAGATGAGCCAAATAAACACCAAGGTTTCATCTGTTTAAGTTTACCTATCACTGACTAGCCATGGAATCACCAAGATCTACAGAATCATTTAGGCTGGAAAAGACCCTTAGGATCACTAAGGCCCTTCATACCCAACCACCACCGAACACTCCAAGACCACCCCTGAACCACATCCCAAAGCACCACAGCCTCTTCAACACCTCCAGGGATGGGGACTCCACCACCGCTCCCCTGAGCACCCCCTTCACGAAATAATTCTTCCCTAAACCTCCTCCAGCAGCTCTAAGGAGCCCCCGACCGCACACCGAGCCGCGCACCTTCCCGCTCCTCCTCGCTGCCGAAGCTCAGCAGCGCCCTTCCTCCCCCCGGCCCCTCCGAGGGCGGCGGTTCCTCTGAGGGCCGCGGCCGCTCCGCAGCGGTGGCTCCAGGCCCCTCCGGGGATGAAGCTGCGTTGCAGGGATCCCCCTCGCTCCCCTCGGCCTCCGCTTCTCTGTCAGACCCGGGGTCGGGGCCCAGCGGCGAGACGGGCTCTTCCTCGCTGCTGCTGCTGGAAGCCGCGCGCTGCCGGGCGCGGAAGTTGCGCGGGGGGCGGCGGAACATTCTTCCAGGTCCGTTGCGCGTGCTCTCCCCAGAGCGCATGCGCGACGACCCCAGGCACCGCCTTACATAAGTCCCGCCCCCTCCCGCGGGGAGAGGGGCAGTGTGGAAGCGCCGGCCAATCAGAGACAGAGGGCCGGCGGTGGGCGGGAACGGACGCTGAGGAGGCTGCGGCGGGCGTCTCTGTGTGGGGTGAGGGAGTGGGGGAGGGGGAGGGGCGTTCTGTGGGTTGAAAGCTGGAATGGTTTTGCCTGTAGTTAATCGATCACTGATACACAATATTGAAATTTATTTATTTACGTGCCTGTTCGTGGCGGGGGCTGCCGCGCTGGGTTCTTCCCCTGACCAGTAAAGCTGATCATAATTTATCCATTCTTTCTCTACACTGAGCTCACTGAAGTGCCAGCCCTGATGTGAGGGAGTGGGAACATACGGCTGGGGACAGAAGGACGGGTGGGATTGTGGCAAGTGAAGCTTAAATTTGCTCTGTGTGGTGAAGAGTTGTCCCATAGCTTGTGCCATCCTCCCACGGCTGCAGTGTGTGAGGAGATGTGCAAAGAGCGCGCCTCCAGCTTCAAACTGAGCCACGACTGCAACGCCAGGAACAGAGCACGTCCTTCAAACAGGGTTTGTGTCCCAAGAGAAGTACCCAAAAATAGTGGACTTGCTTGAATTGCCCCACCTTTCTGCCCTGCATCTGTAAGATGAAGACATTAGTATTAGCTTGCCTCAGGAATCTTGTGCAGGAAAATATCTGCATTCGTGAAGCACTCAGTACAGCAAGAACAATATGAAAACCCAGGAGAAAGGTAACTAAAATATATTTCTGTTCAGTGCAGATTCTGAATGGTGCTTATCAAATAAAACCCAAGGCAAAAGGATGTTTATAAAAACTAACAACTCAATAAGCACCGCTCATCTTGCAAATACCATCCACCTTCCTCCCTGAAAAAGGTTGGTGGGTCTTGTGAAAGCAACAAAGCATTTGTGCAAGCAATGGAACTAAACTCTTCTATGGATTTGAGCCTAAAGCATGAGCTTATTGTGAGCTCTGATGCAAAGTTGCATTGCAGCTTTGGAATTTGTGTGTGCTTCTGCTGTGTGCTTTCTCTATCTGAGGGATGAACTCAAGGATAGTCTGGGTGTGCACAGGCACACTGAATTTAGCCCCTGTAGTTGTGTGTATTACAGAATCTGCTGACATAGATCAACCTGGAACAATGCCAATGCTTACAATCTTATTTACTATTCCAGCACTGATGCTTCATGGTGCTAAACAGACCTCAAGAGTTTTCCTAGGGGCCTGTTGTCCCTCTGACATTGTTTTAACAGTGTCATTCCCTTTCTGTGACCCTATATTAAGTCTTGAGAGTTTCTCCTCTCTCATCTGATTTTAAATTCTTTGATAAAGATGACCTAGTGAGTGCTACTTAGGCAGAACTGAGCTGCCTGCTTGTAAGATAAAATGGTCCAGGACTTCAGCATGGTAGAAACATGGAACAGAACAGTGCTACACTTGATATTTCAAGCAGGAAAAAACTGCTGTTTGCAGTTGTCACTCCAGCTAACATACACACTAAGTGCCAAGATATTAGTCAAAGTCAAGATGATCGCAATGTGGGAGAGAAAAAGCAAATTCAACTGCAGCAAAGCAGTATCATATCTCTTTGGAAGGACTCCAGCACAAATGCCAATAGATTTATTTTATTTGGCACTAAAAGCTTGTTTCCTGACATTGCTGACACAGAACAGAAAGAATTTTGCCTTAAACCATTTAGAATTGAAGGATAAAGTTAATGGATAGGTGGGAATTATTGGACAAAAATATTAAAATCCTTAGCTATTAGACAACTGCTGCTGTTTTATTAACTCTGGAGTCTCACCTTTATATCATTCTTGAAGAAAATGAGTTTTAAGAAGGCCTCTATGGAAATCAGTGAAGCAGATCAGCAAATTGCTATAGGTTTCCCTTACCAAAGCAAGAAGTAGCACGGAAGCCAGACAAATCTTGCACAAAAATTCAAGCAAAGCACTAGTGACTGACAGTATGGTCTCTTTTCATGCTCCCTGGACTTCAGCTCTGACTTGAACTCTGTGAAACTTTAATGTCACTGTAAGTTACAAAGTGACTCGCTCTGACAGACTAGCCACTCTGCAAAAACAAGTTTCATGTGCAGAAAAACTCAGAAGCTAAAAAGCCAACTCAGTTTTGGCTGAAGACTGGAAAATGAGATCCAACCTGCTGAATGCAACAGTATCTTTACCCCCAGTAGTGGGAGTTAACTCCACAGTTTTATTATTTGTAGCAGATGAGGGAACAGTTCCTGCTTGCTTCTGTGCTCTGTGGGGAAAATTCTGCAGAATACAGGCAAACAGAGGGTGGCAGCAGCACTTCAAGCTCTCAGCGCTGTGTCTGACAAGCCAGAGCCACAGGCATCAACAAGGTCTGTTTCACTGACAGAGCTTTAGTGTAGGTTTCCGTAAACTGGCTTAAAACAAGAGTGATGTTTGGCCTGACAATTAATGCCTAATTGTATTAATTATGTTATTAACCACACATTTAATTTACTTTCTTACACTGCTTTGTCTATCTCTGTTACAATACTCTATTTACTCTGTAATATGTCTGCATCTTTCCAGAAATCTCTGAACCTGGAAAACTTTCATTTTCACAGCAACTCACAAAACATTCTAAAAGACCAGAGAATATTTATTTCAAAGTTGATTCTTATATCATTCATCTTTGAAAAACAGTTTATAATTCTAGAGGATTTCACAAACTTTGGGTAAGAAGCACACCATGACTTCTTAAGAGTAGTCTTGGTCCCTGGATTCCAGTTTCATCGCTTGCCCCTGAACATTGAAGCTCCTGAAACCACAGTCCCTTTCCAGATGCTGGTACAGACTATCTCACTCACACACAGGCATTTGTAATTTGGGTTCTCCACTGCTTTTGTGCCCCTGTGCACCTCCGGGTTTCTGGAGATGGGCCTTTTGATGGGCTGATGGCTCCTCTGAGAGGCCTGGGAGTAGCTGGACAGGATGTTATTTGGACAACTCCTTCATCCTTACACCACTGTCTCTCTTTTATCTTAACAATATGAACCTAATGACATCTTTCTAGCACCTGAAACTGAAGGCTTTGGGGGAAAAAGTCAATTAATACCAAACATAAATAAGGATGGTAAGCTATTGCGATTAGATTGGCCTCTTGGCTTGCTTTAAAACATATGAAACTAGAGAAACAAGTGCATTTGAAAAGAACTTGCAGCTCTGGCTTCCAAGGTATTACTTACTAATTATAGCATAAGAATTACAAATTGCAACAAAAAACCTTGCTTAATGCTATTCATTTGTTATTGCCAGCAGTTGGAAGCTGAAATTATATGTACTTGCGTGTTTCCCAATGCCTGTGCTGTAGCTAGGTTTTGAAAGTAAAATTCTGTCTGCTCAGCTGTTTGTAAAACTTTATTTGCCGAAAATCAGTCTGCGTGAGTCAATGCTGCCTTCACAACACATTCTGCTCTGTCTTGAAATCTACTTTCTCTATGGTTACATTGATTTTCTATAAATCTCAAAATAATTTCAGTGTGATTGGCCAAAGAAGCCTTTTCTACTCTGAACAAACACAGTCCAGCTCTCCATCCCCAACAGAATAATATCTGTGCTCAACAGGAAAGAAAGTTGAGCCATTAATATTTTATTTTATATGCTTATTAACTAGCAGAAAACCCCGTAAGTTAATACAGTAGGTTGTACCGTTTGTTGTTTAAGGAACTGTGTGGGTTTCTGGTCCAGAATTCAAAACAGCATCTCTAGAAGCATTATTCTTGATGCAGCATGTGCTTCGTGCTTGTGTACCTTTTTGACAAATTATTACCCAGAATCAACATCCAAAATGCACCGTCCCTGTAGTTTATGTGTGTAAAGTAAATGTTAACTTTTCCTTTTGTTTATCTCATTGTGTTATGTGCCTCCAGGTTTAAATAAAGACCAAGGCTAAAGACAGTATCTAGCATTTGCTTGAAAGGAAGAAAACAGTTGAATACCAATGCACAAATGAAAGCTGGGAGCATTACTAAGTGAGGGCTCATTGCTTCTGTATTGCTGAGGGGAAAAGGAAGAAGTACAAAAGAAAATTTGTCATGAGATAATGCAGCTGAATCTGATGAAAGGGTCAGAGCTGTCATTCACCCAGTAGGTGTGGCTGTTTCCAAGTAGTTCTATATAGATGGCACACAACAAGCTGGACTGTCCAGATGAGAAAATGCCTACCATTAGCAAGCAAAACTGAGTAAGATACCACAAGAACCTGTGCAAATCACTGCGCTGCAATTACTGCTTTTTGACTGTTCAGAAAGAGTTGTTGCTTTATTTTACATTCCCTGATGCCTGACCAGTAACCATTCACAAAACATGGATTATTCTTGGCAGTACCTGATTTCTGGTGTTCATGTCTATTTTAGGTTAGCTTTAAGACCTGCTGGCAGAAACTTGTCTGTCAGCAAGCTTACACACTGCCTGGTCAGAGGGGCTGGACAGAGAGAACAAAGTATCCACTTCTATGTTTTTTTTCTTGCAACATTGCAGAGAAAATAAGCAATATTATGGACTAAATTGAGAGCAGGGAAGAAGTGTTATTGCTTAGCCCAGCTCAGTTCAGACTAAGAATCTTTATTCATCATCTCTTTTACTACCAGTGGAGATATTCCCTTATTACTCTAAAGGCAGCAAAATTCCCTTATTACTTTAGAGACAGAGTACGGATAATTAAGAAAAAATAAAACATTAATGTGAAAATTTAGTTGCTTTTAGTATTTGTAGTTTATCCATCTTTATAATAGCTTGGTAGCTTTTGCTTCTGTAAGTTGTTTTTGGCTCAGATATGACAAGAACTTGCAGGATAGTAAATGATAACATAGTAATACTATCACTGCTTATAGTATATCCTTCCTTTCTGCTTCTCCCACACATTTTTTCTTAATTGGTCTCTTTTGGGCAGCTATTATGCTGAAATGCTGCCCCAATGTCTGGAACAAGTTTCTGTACTATCATAAGATTGGTTTATTCTCCTTTCAGCTGACTTTCGTATTACTCATCAGTGACTTGATTCACCTTAATGGCTTTCTAGGACAAACATTTTTTTTCCTGTAGTTTTAAGTTGCTTTGCCACTGTCTACTCCTTGTCTGAAGGGTACTAACTACCACAAGAAGGGTCTTTATTTCACCTACTACTTGACATCGGCCCCCAAAACCACATGTTGAAGCTCGCAAAAAGTACACTCTTCCACAAACCCTGAGATGCCCAAAGGCAGCATCTGCAGCAGTGCTTTTAGGAACTCTCATAAAAAGAGAGTATTTTTCTTCCAAATCTACTTTAAGTAGTGGTCAAACTCTGAATGATAACAAATTTAATTATAGTAAACCAGAGGGGAAAAAAAGCTTCATTTTAAAGAAATGGTAATGCAGTTACTACATTAGAATAAAAAAATAACACAAAATAGATATAATTCTAGTTCTTGCCTCAGCTGTCACTAAAAAAAAAAAATTCTGTTGTAGTCTTCTCAGGCTGGGTAAGAGTTAGTTCATCTTCACTTCAAGGATGCAGTTTTTCTAGTTCACATTAAACTTTGCTCCACTTACAAAGAAAACTGATTGAGAGGCCGCTGCGTTCAAATGCATCTTCACAGCAGCCTGAGTTCTACTCCTCTTCCTGCTAACTAATTAATCTTACAGATATGTATTGTTCTAATAGCTCTGATTAGCTCGTGATAATGCAGATGAGACAGCATTCAACTTGTCTAGAATAATACACGAAGCTTTGATATGTTAATTCCTTAGCCAAGGTTTTCTCTCTAGGGAGTCAGCTGAATTTTGCTTTCTGGTTTTGTCCCAGGCAACAAAGCTCACATTATTGCAGTTCTTTCTGCAGTTCTTTCTTCAAATTTTGTGTAATAGCAAGCAACATCTGTAGTTATCTCAGTGAGTTACATTGTTGCTTTTCTATAGGGATCTCACATAACATTAATAACACTGATGTGTCTTTCCCCTATCTGTCATATTTACAGAATCAAGTATACCAGTGTCTTGCTCTGTGCATTTGTCACCTCAAAGCAATTGTTAGCCACTGTGTTTGGTTGTCATTCTCTTATTAAGTTTAATAACTCATCTCCAGATGGCAGGATGTTTTCAGACAGAAACAGAGAAACAGTTTGGGATTTTTTTCAGCATAGTACAAGGAGTCTCATGACTGGGTACTGAAGAAGGCGTATGTATTTTCTTTCATATAGACAGATTAGCAAATCTGCATACATAAAAATATCAAACACACTGTTGGCTTTATTTAGCATATGAGGTGTCTAATGTGGAGAGAGAGGAACAATTAACAGTAAGAACACAAAATGTGTAATTAAGAGTTGCAAACATTGTTAGGGTACGAAATTCAGTGTTCAAAGGTGGTATTCAAAGCTAAGGTGTTACAGCTCCCAGTATCTCCCGTGTTTCTGCTGAAGTTTGCGACAGAGGCAATAGAGATACAGTCACTAGAGGTTGTATTCTATCTATAGGTGGAAGTACTTGCAGAACTGTATATAAAATTAAAATCAATTAATATACATTAAACTTACCTCCTGCATGACTCATCCTCCCTTTGATCACGTGCCCCAGAAGCGTGCCCTACCACATACCGAGCACGGCTCTCCCCAGCTCTCCTCCCCCAGCTTTTGTGCCTGACCTTTTGTCCAGTGGAACAAATGTCACGCAGGACGTGACCCCAGCCCCTTCACTTGGCGAGTCCAGGCATTAACATTAATTATAGAAGAGAAGGGACGTAATGTTCCTTGAGAAGCCATCTAGGTCAGCATCCAAGGCAGGATCAACAATACTTCCGTAACTAAGCACAGATCTTTGTCTAACTTGCTCTTACAGACTTTTGTTGATAGATTTTCCACTGCCTTCCTCAGTACATCACTACTTTAATCATTGGTGTGATCTTTTTCTTCCTGTGAGAAGAAATATGTTTGTCTGTTTTTTTAAAAATTTTATTTTAAACTACTCTGCAATAGCCTTTATGAATCTGAACACTGTTATGTCCAATATACACTTTTATCTTAAATGTGTAGGCTGTAGGTGTTGCCTACGCAACAAAGTCACATTTAGAACTAGGCAACATCACTACAGTATGTACTAAAGGGATTTAAGGCTGCTTTTTAAGAGATATTAGAAATTAATTTAAATGAGAAGTTCTCATGTGAAACACTTTTAAACTGGGCTCCAGAGGAATCTGTTCTTGACCCAGTGCTGTTCTATTACCTCAGTCAATTATTTGGAATTAAATGAAGCATCACTCACGAAATTTGGAGATCACTTCAGAACAGCTGAAGACCTAGATAATGGCACAGGCTGGTCTCCACAGTGATTTAAACCGAAGTGAGCAAGTGCCACCCGAACATGTGTTTTAATCCACCTACATGGCAAATTCCTATACATCAAAGATTAGCTTGCTGGCTGTGTACAGGCACAAAAATGCATAGCATACTTTGGGCTGGGAGTAAGGAAGGAAGATACTGTATCTTTGAGAGCTTTAAATCGGAAGAGGACCAAGGAGATCATGAGGGTAAATATTTTAGTGCAAGCTGCAATGCAATGTGGCAGCTGTAACAGCAAATGCAAACATCAGATATCTAAGCTAATAACTGTAGAAGAGTATGTGCTGGTGTGTGACTGACCATTCTAGGGCACAATAATGTGATCCCTGAATCACGGCGAATTATACAAGGTGTAACAAACTGGAAAGGCCCATTAAGAACCCGAAAGAATGACTCACTGGAAAAATCTGTACTTGGAGATGATATGTAATTATCTACACAGCAAAAACATAGCAGGAAGACACTGTAATCTTTCATATATAGCAAGGTCCACTTGCTAAGGAAGTTGTAGAATTAATCCTACAGCTACAAATAATTCCTAAAGGTCTTTGATAATTATTTGCTTAAATAGTTTTTCAGTGGACAATTGGCTTCAAAGCTTAATGGTTAAAAATCAAAGCATTTTTCAGAAGTCTCCTTTCTATAGATTTCTTTACTTCAATTTTAGAAAGATAAATCTCTGAAGCCCTCTACAGTTTAGCACACTGAGCAGTGCCCGATGCCAGCTGAATGTTGCTCCTCACACCTGCCATCTTCTTTCTGGTACCAATGCCTCAGCAGAGCACACTGCCCATCCATGGTGGTGACAGGACAAGAAGGAATGGCTTTAAACTAAGAGAGGAGATTTAGGCTAGATGTTAGGAGGAAATGCTTTACCCAGAGGGTGGTGAGGCCCTGGCACAGCTGCCCAGAGAGCTGTGGGTGCCCCATCCCTGGAGGTGCTCAAGGCCAGGCTGGATGGGGCCTGGGCAGCCTGAGCTGGGGTGGGGGGGGGCACCCAGCCCATGGCAGAGGGCTGGGGCTGGGTGGGCTTTGAGGTCCCTTCCAACCCAAACCATTCTGTGATTCCGTGATTCAAGAGAACACGAGGCCCTCCCAAAGGCGTTGCAATGCCTCTTGGAGAGGGCAATTGCTGCACAGCTTCATGTGCGAGCGCTGCCTGTGTCATGATGAACCAGAGGCATTGGCTGTTCAGCTTACAAAACACTAATCACTGAGATAGGGCTGAAATTATTTACTATCTTTTTTTTTTTTTTCCTTAAATATGCATAGCTAGAAAACTTAGGGAAAAAGTCATTTATGGGGCAGCTGGCAACAGTTGGAATCAACAGTGAGAAACTGTTGGTAAGGATGTGATAAATTTTCTGTTTGTTATGGTCTTTAAAGGGAAACCTCTGTGCAGAAGTTGTCCCTCACAGCAACAGCTCTGACAGGCGCTTGCAGTGAGGGCGGCTGCTGGGATCCCTGCACCGGAGCTGCAGAGGTCGGGCTGGAGGTGCCGTCTCTGGACCCCAGAGATACTCCAGATTCAGGAGGCAGCACCCAGGGCACGGTGACCCCTCAGGCTATGGCATCTCCCCCACGGCCACCAGCCAACCCCTCAGGATGTGGCTGAGCAGCCAAACACCCCAACTGCATGCCCTTGCCCAGAGCAACCCTGGGGAGGAACTACTTCAACCCCGACACCGCCGAGCCCACAGCCCGACGCTGCCCTCTTCGCGGCCGCCCCACAGCGCGGAGCCGGCGCCCAGCGGCGCCCTCGGCCCGTGC
>WBMW01005902.1:423068-485342 GCA_013396635.1 Penelope pileata
CCGTGCCAGCTGCTCCCCGCCCGCCACCTCCTCCCCGGGCGGCCCCCGCCCCCGCCGCCATGTTGTGGGTCTGACGCCGCCGCCGCGGGAGGTGGAGGAGGCGCGGAGCGGGCGCTCCCGGGCAGCGCAACAGGTACCGGCGGCGGGGCGGCCCCGTCCGTGGAGGGAAGGGGGGCGAGCACCGAGCACCTCACGCGGCGGCTGCCCCTGCGGTGAGCACGGCCAGCGGGCAGGGAANGTGCCCTGCAGCTCGGTTCCTACACAGGGAGCACTGGCAGGGCTGGTAAGTGGGACGTGTGGAGCAGCTGCTCATGGCTGTGGTTCTGCTTCTGGCGGTGGTTCTGTTTGTGGTGGGGGTTCCGTTTCTGGTAGCTGCCGTGAGGAGCTGGAGCTTGGGGAAGTTAAAAGTTGGTGGTGAGTGTGCTCTTTGCAAGTAGATTGGTTTTGCTTCATCTCGACTGTGCAGAGTGTAATAATTCCGAAAATAAAATGAGGCTGGGACGCTTCATTTCAGTAAACACTGAAATAATAAGTTATATTTTTAATCCGTCCGAGCGATTTTTGTAGCGGTTGGCATTTTGACATCTGTCTCATCGCAGAACTTGAAAGTAGATTGAGCCTTACATAGCCCCTGTGATCTGTAGCACAGGTTCATGCGGTTCTCTTACACACTGACAGCTCCTCGTCTGCAGGGAGAAGTTACAGGGTGCTGCCCTGTGCTCAGGCTGCTGTAGCAGACATCTCTTTGGGGAACCTGATGTTTTTTAAACTTGTTTTGTTCATGCTTGCCTGTGGTGGCAGCAGCTCCCGCCTGGTGTGTGCACAGGAAGGCACACGGGCATGGTAAGCACTGGGCATGTACAGCTCTGCCACGGTGGGCAGCAAATTCAGTGGTACATAAAATACAGTTTGCTTTGAAATTCGAGGACTTCACCTGTGACAAGCATCAGAATCCACTGATGCGACAGTGATGTTTAGAAACAATGAGCTGTAGGAATAATTGGATAAATAGCTAGCTGGGCTTCATTCTTTTACCAAACTTCATTTTTGTTTTTGTGCTTCCACTTCCCTGTTTGCTTTGTCCATTGTATTTTTGTTTGGTTAGTTTGTTTTGTTTTTGCTTTCTGACTAAATTATGGGGTTTCTCACCACTTCATCTCTGGATCTTTAGAGGAATATTTGTTCAGACTCCAGGCTCCATGTGATGATAAGAGAATTGCATGCATGCCCGCAAATGTGAATTTGAACTGCTCTGTGCTCTCTGTTATACAGAAATTTTGGTCAGGTGAGTCTCCTAAATCAGGTGCCTAAATTAGATTGAGTATGATTTGCCTGTTAATTACTGCCCTGAGGGAATTGCATTTATTTTTTTCCTTCCCTGTCTGTACAGGATCAAGGATATGGGCTATGTCCCAAACTGAGTCGTTAGTTGCTATGCGAACGTTCTCTTTCTGTTAGAGTAACATTATCAATAACAAACATGCTGTGTCTCTGGCTCATTTGTGCTTATCCCAGCGCAGTGTTATCCATCACGGGTGCCTTTATGCTACCAACGCTTTATGGGCTGCTTAATTTTTCACCATTCTGATTGTGAACAGAGACAGGTCAAGGCAGAAGAGGGTTTTTAATGATGTTGAACTGTGTTGTTGAGAAAAAGCTTTATTCAGTTTCAAGCATTACCATGAATGGGACCTCAGCAAGTCTTACAGTAGGTTTATTTACAAATATTTCTGTTTGTGGTCTTTATAGTGAAAAGTGAATTGACTTAGTTCCTTAACAAAGTAGCATCCATCAGAAACGAAGCTACATTGTATAGCTGATAGCAATTCTTCATTCAGCTGCTCATCTGGAGCTGGTAGGGGAAATGATACAGGATTTGTGAAGTGAGAGGTAGTTATGTGTTGACTTGAAGGATTATCAAAAAGCTTCACACCCCTGACCAGAGGTGTCTGTCGGGAGCAGACCTTGTGCTTAGGTCCTGAAGAGCAGCACACTCAGCTTGCTGGTTCCTGTTGCAAACTGAGGCAGATCTCTCTGGCCTGAGGGAGAACCTGTTAATTAGCAGTTGACAGTCTCTGCACTTGCCACAAAAGATGCAGCTTGATCAGTACATAAAACTGAGAGGTTTTCATTTCATGAGGTTTTCTTTGAAAGTCCTGAGTTGTTCTCTTTTCATTTTTTAAACTGGCTCAGAAGTTGGCCATCTTCATTTTTCTTGTTCATTTCTGGCCTATTTTCACTTGAAAGGAAATACCTCAAATATCTCAGTTTTTAAAATACCTTTCAACTGCTTCAATTTGCTTATATTTACCTAAAATGTAGTTGCATAATAATTTAGTTTGGAGCAGGCTTCTGGAGATCGTGCAATCCAGCCCTCACTGAAAGTAGGGCCAGCTTAGGTCAGAGCTCAGAGCCACGTCCAGCCGCGTCGGAAATGCCTCCAAGGGTGGAGATCCTCCACCTCTCTGGGCAGCCTGCTGCAGTTTGGCATCCCCTACCCTTGCTGAGAGGTTAAGCGTACCATTGCCTGGATTGTCAGTGAAGACACTGAACAGTCTTGGCCCACAGCATGGGCTCCTGAGGAGCAGCACTAAGTGGCTGCCAGCTGGATGTCATGCTGCTGATCACAGCCCTTTGAGTCCAGCTCTCCACCCAGATTACAGCCAACCTATTCAAGCTCTGTTTCACCAGTTTGGCCCCCACTGTAAGAATGCTCTAGAACTGCTCTGCATAAGAACCTCACAAAAGCTGTTGGAAAGTCAAAATAAGCAGCACCTGCTGCTCTCCCCTCATCCACAGAGCAGTCATCTCAAAATAGAAAGCTGTTAGATGGGCCAAGCATGGTTTGTCCTGAATAAATGCATGCTGGCTGTTTCCAGGCACCTTCTTGTTCTTCAAGCATCTGTACGTGGCTCCCAGCAGGATTTCCTCTGTAATCTTTCAAAGGACTGAAGTCAGAACTATGGCCTTTTATACTGCTGAATTGTCCCTCTTGTGCTTCCGGGAGGTGGGTGTGATATTCGCCTTTTTCCAGCCATGAGGATCCTGCCCCTGGCATCAGGATCTTTCAGAAGCCATGGAGAGCCATCTTGCAATGACCTCGGGCACTGTTCTTGGTGGCACTGGTCCCAGCTTTGTTCCATGTATAGCAACTGCTCTGATTGATCATTTTCAAATTATTTTGACTTCAGAAAGCCACTCTTAGTTCCATGTAATGCCACATCTCTTAGTGAAGTGATTAGATGATGATCCTGCCGTGTTTTCAGGGGGGAGCTCAACGTAAACACAGTCTTTTTGTCCAAACTGTGAGAGCAGTAGGTTGCCAAGTTTGTGAATTTGTGTTGTTACTTTGAGATTGGAGTGCCTATTTAATGTGGCTGAATGATGTGCTAAAGTGGGCTTTCTTCACCTTTTTCATTGTTGTAGGTGACCATTGCTGATTATAAACAAAGAAAATATAAAGTTAATTCGGGAATTCTCTTTTTTAATGACGTATTTCGGGCACTGTCACATGCCAGTAAAACACAAATGCAAAGTGTACTTCGAGCTTCAGAGGTTGACCTTAGATATGGAATAAAACTATAGCTAGTGTATTCTTTTTAGCTTTAAAAACAAATTACCATCTTTTATGTTTTAAAATTACATTTTCCTTTTGTACCCTGGTTGGTTATAGGTGGTACAACAGATTATTCTGGAGGGGCAACGCTCTTGTTGGAGCATCTGGTCAGATTTTCAGGAGTGCTATGCAGCTACTTTAAATGATCTTTAAATTTTCAAATGCTTGCTTGCAAACACTGCGGATGCCCGAATACCTCTGGAAATCTGTTTCTGAATCCTCATCTTTATAGAGCTGTGAGGCTTGTCTGTAGCTGTAAGCTTAGTTTCCTTTGAATGATGGCGTGATGGAAGCTGAAATTGTAATCCAGCTGTGAGCAGTGGCACTGGCAAAGCTTTGTTTCCTGCGGCTTGGGCTGTCTGAGCCTAATGGGATGCAAGCTTCGAAGTTTTTCCCATGGTTAGGATGCTTAGAACAGCTTTCAGCCGTATGGATTCTCTAGTGTCTAATATGGGTAGTCAGACATCCACTCACTGGAATATTTCTCATAAATGGGGGCACTGCCTTTGGCAGCATCTTCTCTGCCTATGTTTATGAGCCTTGGAGGCAGTTAGTGTCTTTGCAGAGGCTGCCCTTCTGTTAGATTTGGTCCATGCTGGTTATGGGTTTCATTAAAGTAATTATTAACTGCTCGTATCTCCTACCTTCTTAGAAAACCAGGCTAAAACCTGGCAACTAGCATGTTGCTCCATTCTTCATCAACTAACCCATCTATCAACATTTTTTTCATTCTTATATTTCTTTAAGAATAAGCCTTTCACTAGAAAACAGGTCAGCTGATTTTATTTCATAAGGCATTTTTGATTCTTCTTGTAGTCCCACATCCTTTGCTGTGTTGCACATTGCAGCATTGTGCAGAGGCTGCAGTAACTCCTTTTTCTGGTGCAGTTGTACCATTGGCACCAACTGTTCAAAAGGCGTGGACTAAATCACAAAAAGAAATCATAAAATGTGAAACCGATGAAGTTTCATTTTTATTCAACTTCAGCATGTTGAAGGCCTTTTTTTGTCAGTACAGGAATGCAATCTGGTGAAGTTGGTTACTCATGTCCCAGAGTTGAAGTAATGGCTTGAGCTGGTGGTGTGTCGATGAGCACTGTCTTGTGTAACTCTTATTCTGAGAATACCGCGTGAAATGCAGGTGATGTAACATGATGACAGTAGCAGCACAACACACTGGAATTACTTAATAGGGAACAATTATCTGAGACCTATTTTTAATTTTTTTGCAGTTACCATTTTTCAGTTCAGAAACCATTGTTGGTCTGGATCAATCACTGCTGCTTTGGAGCTGCAGTACCCAGAGCAGCAAAATTGGTTTGAAGCGTGTTGATATCAGAGGTTGTTGCTTCAGCTTTAGAAGTAACAGACACAATTTCTGAATTGGCTCTGTTAGTGAAAAATTTTAATGCTGATGCAGGTAGAGCTTCTGAAGTGCTGTGGCATCAGTCCTGAGTGATAGCTGTAGTGAGTCATTCAACAGTACAGGAAGCAATGCTTGGAAAGAGCAGGAAATGGGAGCTATTCTTCTTTGTTTCTAAAAATACGACAGTTGCAATGTGAAAAAATGACCTATTATGGCTATATTGATACACCTATCAAAAATCAGAGATGATTTCCAATGAGATGGCTCCATCTTATTTTTCAAAGGTCAAGAATTTTACTACTAAATATCTAAAAGTTTCCCTTTTTTCTACTACGCTCTTAATGTGTTCATATTAAGAATTTTGTAAGATAGAAGTCTTTCCAACTAAGCTGTGCTTCAGCTCCTTGGGACCTCATACAGCATTGAGATCTGTGTCTAACTCCAGTGATAACGGATTCTCTGAGTTAATGAAACTTGATTGTAATGTCAAAATGTTACTTGTGTGCTGTAAAGCTCAGTATTAAAAGACCAAGTATCAATTGAATGCCCCTCTTGTTTTTCTTTATGACCTAAAAAAAAATTTTTCTTTAGGGAGCAAACCAGACTTCCTCCAAGTAACACTGGAGATCCTGAAAACTAATTGCTACGTTTTAACTAATAATCATTTGACCGTGGTATTGTAGGGTGGGTATCTTGCACCTCCAAATGCATCAGTCACGTGGTTTTGAGGCACTCCAGTGCCTTTCTGGTTTTGCCTGTGTCGTGCTTGCTGTTTCTATGTTGTACAAAAGCTTGGCAGGGCTGGAGCTGGCGAGACGGGCTCACTGCTGCGTGGATGGCACTTGGGCTGAGCCTGGCTGGGAGCAGGAGGCTTCAGCTGGGAGGGTGAGGGATGCTGCAGCCCATCTCCCTGGGAGCTTGCTGCCTGGTTCTCCCATACCATCCCTGCTTTTGGACCTGTTCAATCTACGTTGTTTTGTCTAACCTGGAGAAGGGCATTTTCACCCTTCTGTTGCTCATTTGAAATAATGCCATGCAGTTCGTTTTTCTTGCTTTGACTGCCTAATTGCTGATCTTTGCTTTTTTCTCCCATGGGGCTTCCCTGGTTTTTGTTTCATCAAAGATAAGCTGTTTCTTCAATTTGCAGACCTCTTTTGGCCTATCTTTTCTGTTTGTCATCTCATTTGGTTTTGAGAGTTTAAGCCTGTGATGGTTTTGTGCACCTGTTCAGCCTGAAAGCAGATACTGAAAATGTAAATCCATGTCTCACTGATTATTTTGCCTTCCTCATTTTTACAAGCGGTGATTGTTCTTTGCTGTGTACAGGAGATTGCCCTCTTACTCTGTATTATTTATTTTATGCTTAGCTATAGCAGCACATTAGATGCTTTGCATATTTTAAACTGTTACCTGGGTGTGAAACTCAAGCAAAAGTTGAAGTAGCAGCTCTTCTATCTTAAGCAGAAGTTAACATAAGAACTCTTCTCCTACTACTCCTGCTTTCTTAGGAGGCACATTTTACTTGTGCTTCTGATGGATGGACAGGCGGGCTGGGGGACGCGGACAGGACTACAATTTTGCTTTGAGAAAGAGTGTATGTCAAGATTTAAAATGGATAAGCTCATAAATAACCTGCCCTGAATGTTGCTCATCATGGTTGAAATGAGAAATGACAATAAAGAGAAAACTCATCACAAAGACGGGTGTTTTGACCAAGTCTGCATTGACATAAATTGGGAATAGCGATGTGGGGGTTTTGTCAAGGTACATGGACCTCTCGAGATGGCATCTTAGGGCTCCTGCACAATGCTACAGTGCTTGCAGAAAATTAGAGCTGGAAACGGTGTGTCTCAAAGGAAGATCTACAAAAAACAGCACACGGAGTGTAGAGTCATGCAAATTAGGAAGTAGGAAGCAAAAAAGAGGAATGTATTTTAAGTTACCGCCCAGGAGCAATTGTATCATACTCAGTTCTCCACGAAGGCTTCAACCTACAGCCTGGAATTCCTTCTCAAAGGTAGAAACAGAGAGCTTTTTTTTTTCCTTCTTCTTTCTAAACACAACGAGTGGAGGTGGTGATGTCTCTCCCTGTCTGGAATCAGGTTAGTGAATGTATTCTTTCGGTGTGTGGGTTGAATTCCCATATTTTCTGTTGAAGGTTATGTATGCCTCTCCTCAGAGAAGACCATAGGGTTTCAGTCGTGAATTTCCCAAAGTGGGGTTCCCATTCCATCCTTCAAAGTGTCTCATTTGCAAAGAATTAGAGCTGGGGCACCATGGACAGAGAGAGACCGGTGTCTTTCTAGCTTAGTGTTAGAGGTTTTCACGCAGCAGGGTGAAGTCCTGAGTTTATGTTACTATTCCAAACACCGTGCATGGACTTTGTTAACTGACTGTGCAATAACATGTGGGAGTGCCTGAAAGAAAGGAAAGATGAGTTTATGTCTCTCGAGTCAGAGGAGAGAGTTGAGCTGGGTTTTGACATTTTGAATGGCTTCTGTCAAACTGAGCAGCCGGGTGTAAAACTGAATTTAAAAGAAAAAAGTAAACCCATCACAATTAAGTGGTGTTTTGTTTTGTTTTTCAAACAGTTATTCTTTTATTTTGCATGGCCTCCATTTTTCATGGTGAGTATATTCAAAAGACCTATGAGTCAGGCAAGCTGGGCAGAAGGATATTTTTGTGAATTCCAATGCAATTTAACCCTTTCTCAAGCTAGCAAGTAATCCAAGTGTTTGGAGGCTATTAAAGTTGGAAACTAATTTAAGTGAGAAAAGAGATTTTTTTTTAGGCACGTAAGTTGACATACACCAGCTAAACACAAAACAAGTCCTGTAACATGAATAGTCAAATTAATGTTGCTGTTTTATGTACTGCTCTTTTATTGGAAGGATTTTTCTGTTAACTTCACTTGTGTTTTGTCCAACATTTGAGCCAGACTGGCTTGGATGGAATAAAGACTAAAACCTGATTCATGGTTCATCTGTGACAAGTATGAAGCAGCAATCCTTCAAGCAGAGATGCCCAAATGGATACCCAAAGCACTTCTGAAGGTGTTATTGGAACGGTTCTTGGTTTCCTGTGTACCGGCTCTAAACTGAATTATGGGATAAAGTCCTGAAAAGGACAGTTGGTGTGATATTTTTGTTTGCTGACTTGAAACTGCCTCGTGCAGGTGATTGCTGTTTGGAAGAAAGCATATCCCGAGGTGACTGACACTGAGGAGGTGGATGTGGTTTTGCTGAGTAACACCACCAACTTCCCTGTATTGTCACAGCAGCCCCTACCAGAGCTGAAATAGTTTTTTCTTTTTTGGCCTTACGTCTCCAGCACTTGTAGGCACGTGTTGTAAGGGGAGGACAGGGAGGAGGGAGCTGAGGTCTGGTTGGCAGGTGACTAGCAGAGGGAGATTGGAGCTTGAAGTTTGATTCCTCAGGAGTAGGAGAGTGAAGAATAAAGAAGTGAACACATCCTTACTCCTGAATGTTGTCAGTCTGGTGCAGAGCATCATGGCGCCTGTAGCAGTTGCTCCCTTGAGTACTACTGCTGATGGTACCGAACAGTGAAGCATGGGAATTTCTTCTATTAAAAATAAATTTTTGTCTTGGTCTAAAGTTAGCAGCACTTGTGAGTTTTTGTTGTTGTTCTTAGTGCCCAAGCATGTTGGTCCAGTTAGATCACTGCAGTTACCTGAAACCAAACAGAGTTGTGAATCTTTGCAATCTCTCACAAAGGTGAAACAGAAAGTGTAGCATATCTGCAATGGCACTTCCTCGAGGAGCCAAACTAATAGGCAGTGTCTCTGACAGTACTTAACACAATTGCTGTTTCTAAAAAACTTCCTTTTAAAGTGTCTTATGATTATTTTAAAATATGCTTAATTCATGAAAGATCTCATGTGAATAACAAACGTGCTGTGCTGTGAACCTGCTACTGCAGGGAGGGTGTAAACCAGAAAGTACAAAGCAGGAGGAATGGAAAATTATACATAATTAGCTCAGTAGCAAATAACCCTAATTATGCTTTTTGCAGAAAATATTCGTCAGAAGCAATATTGTTTGTGTTCTGTCTTAATCACTGGTTGGAAGCAAGTTGCTTGATAACAAGCAAGAAAGAGACTTTGTAACTTAGAGTTAAGAAGCAAAATATTGAACACTATTTTTTTTCTTCTGGAAATGTCAGAATATTAAATCAGGCCTGCAGCACGCACACTCACAGTAGCAGGGGCAGTGGGGAGAGCTGATGATCTGCTGTCTTCTAGGGATCTACTTGCTGCTGGTGTGGGTGGACTTTGTGAAGCTGACCAGGGTGTGTTTTGGAGGAGCCAGGTCGGTGTGTCTGACTGTGCTGTGTGAAGGAAGCAAGTTCTTGGCCTGCTAAGACGCTGTGTTGTTTTTCTTTTTCTTTTTTTTTTATTTTCAATCAGACTTCTTGACAAAATGTCTAGAACAGCTGCAATATGCTGGTTTATAATGCCTTTATTATCCTGTTGCAAGAGGAGAGTCAAGAAAAGGCACAGAACTGCATGAGCTGTTGCATTGTCTCTGCTTTGCAAATACTAATGAGTAGTGTTTGTATTGTAGGGTTCTACAGGTGTTGCAAAGATGAAATGAGGCAACTACTACTGCAGTCTCTGTTCTTGCTAATTGGGTCTTACAGAAGAAATCTGCAATATGGCTTCTGGCTGTCCTTGAGAAAGGCAGAGAAGTTGTAGAGTGTGTCCACATATACTTCCTCTACCTTATTTGCTTTCTTCCAGCAATACCTGATGTGACAGAACCAGATGCACCAGACCTGCATTTCTACTAAAACTATGTGCCTGTGGTTTCTCTGAGAAATATTTTGGAAAAAGAAATGATTCTAGTGTAAATATTAACAAAGGTTGTGGTAAGGCTGTTCTTCATAAAATGGCAAACAGAAAATACACCTATGCTGAATCATAGAATATCCTGAGTTGGAAGGGACCCACCAGGATCATCGAGTCCAACCCCTGGCTCCACACAGGACCACTCAAACCCCAAACTGAGAGCAGTGTCCAAGCACTCTGTAACTCCAGCAGTGTGGGGCTATGCCCACTGCCCTCTGGGGCAGAATCTTTTCCTGATGTCCAGAGAAGCTTTTTTCATTTTTTTTTTCCTTTATCCTGCATTCTGCCCAGCTGTAATGTTTTCTCCGTGCTTCCAGTGTGGTCTTAAGTTTCCCCCTCCTTTTCTTTTCTCAACTTGATCAGCTCTAATCGATATTGAGAAGGAGCAGAAGCTGCAGTTTGGCACATCTCAAACAATTAGTGCTTTAAGCGTTGAGGCTAGTCAGAGGATTTGTTTACAAGAACTGATGGTTCTGCTCTTTAAATGCCACATCCAAGTTTCCTGTTTTCTCCCTAAATGGCAGCAGGACTTCGTGTAGTCTCTAGCAGTCAGTGGGACACTCGATCCTGTTCTGTTGGTGGATTTCATGCTGTTCCTGACATTGCTGCTTACAGCTGGAGATCATAAATGAGTTCACCAAGCACCTCAAGCACATTTTGCAGAAACAAATCTTTTCTGTGAGATGTTCTGCTTGTGATGACCATTTTCTCATCTTTGTGGTCTGTTTGGGATACTGATTGTCATCTTTCTCATGGAGAGATTTTCTTCTTAAACATTTTTATGTGACATTGGATTTCTCTGTACTATTGTGTAATAAGATGATTTGGAAATTTACAGCTTTCACTTGAGCAGTGATTAAAAGTTATCAGTCACTTTCAAAGGAGCAAGTTTGGCCTAAAGCAAAAACATTTTGCTGAGATTTCTCTCCATAAATAACCAGTGCACACCTGTGTCCTGAAGGTGCTCTCACCTTTCACAGATGGTGACAGCAATTGGATTTGGAATTTGTGGAAAATAAACTCCTTTAAACTTCGATATACATCGTATCCAAGCCTTTGGGGCATGCTGTGGCAACTCAGAAGACCGAATACTTGCTGAAGGCGTGCTTGAGGAGGATTGCCTCAGCAGATCTCTGAGCAGATGTGTGGACTTGGAGTTTACTGGGCTGTTTCTACCTTCCTTCCTTCTTTAAAAATGTATTGAGGGGAAATTACATTTCAGAGATGCTTTTATTTCCCCTTTTTTACCTCTCAGTAGAACTTCTGAGTGTCCCCAGAGAAGCCCGTGTGCTGAAGTGCAATGGGTCTGTGCAAAGAGATGCACAGGGTCCCGTTGCTGGCTCTGTCAGAATCCTGCAGCAATCCAGTTCATGATTCCTGGTTGCTTCTGTAAGGTCCTATTTTTCAGTATTGTTTGTGGGAGCTGTTGTATGAGTTGTATGTTAGATCACTATGAAATTTGCCTATGGACTTAGTAGTGAGCCAGCAGAGCTAAGTGGCCACTTACTGGCATCACACAGTGCAGTGTGTTCACTGCACAGACCTGGGCAGTGCCCTTCCCTCTCAGACCCAAGGTCGGTGCACCCTCATGGCAGTGCCCAGCACAGATTTGTCATGTCACCCTGACGTGCCAGGGCTTTCACCTGAAATTGTTCAATTAAAATTGACTTTAAAATACGATATGGTCAAGACTCCAGGAACAGCAGAATGGGGGAGAGGAGCTGTGCTCGTGTAAAGCACATTCAGCTCTCTGGGTTACCTCTCCCGCTTGCAGCTGGCAGCTGGGCGCTCAGTCTCTGTGAGCCATCTGCGTGCTTCGACAGAGCCAAGGAATGCAACGTCCAACTTGCTCTATAGCTGACTTTAAAAACGTATCTTGAGATTTCTGGGGTTTAGGAGTAAATTGGTGTGTTGTCAGACCTGTATTATAACTTACTCATTTAAAAACCCAAAAGGTTTTCTGCAAAAAGGAACAGATGTTGGAGGAAAGATGAAACACGTGGCTTTGAGCCGATAAGGCTGTGAGTGCAAAAAGTCATGGGCAGGTGGAAAGTCCTGTTAGTGCAGAGCTCTGCACTTTGCTCTGTTCATTCTGGGGATGCTGGTCAGCATCCTGCTTCCCTCCTGGCTTCAGGTTCTCTTCTGGCCCTCCATGTCAGAACAGCTTTTGCAGAGAAACATGCTGTAGAAATGTTAAATAACATTGCAAGCATTTGTCAGGAAACCTATTTATAGATTTCAAGTGTCTCTTGCTGGTAGGGCCTAGCAAGGGATGCTGCAAACAAGCTAAAAATACCCAAATTCATTTTAGAATTGCTCTCTTGGAACGGATCCGCTCTTCCTTTTTTCATCTTTCTGCAGCTGATGCCTAATGTCACCCTGAGAGATCCTTTGGACTCATCTGCTGTTTCTATTTATAATGTGTGTGTGTGTATATTCTGTGTGTGAGTATATGTATGCGGATATCTTAGATATATTAAATTATACACCCAGATACATGTATATTATGTATATACATGAATGTATACATATAAAAAATATCCATGAATGTCAAGTGTGTTAGTGATACTGCTGTGTAATGTGTTAGATTTAAAATATATAAATATTGCTCTTTCCTCCCTGAGCACAGTGACAGATAGGTCCAACACAGAGGAAGGTAAGCTCAGATGAGGTGCTGTTCTTCACTCATTTGGGGGGCAACCAAGTGCACATGTAGCTGCAGTACTTAGAAATGACCCAATGAGAATGAATGTCCTCCCACAGTCACCTGATTTTAGATGCCACTTTTAGGATGTATAACTGTATAAATAACATGTATAAAAATGATTTGATAAACAATAGTGTATAAACACCTAGAGGCAGAATTGTTATCAATCGACCCCATCCTTTTTTATTTTTCACGTGCAGTAGGTACAAAAAGTACTGGAATGCTTTCCAGTTGTGTGATGTTTGTGACAGGATGTGCAGGAGTTTCCTTGGGGGCAGGGCAGCATGGGGTCATGAGATCTCTGTACTTAATATGAAAATCTGTGGTTGTATTGAGAGGCGCAGGGATTTTTGGTGTGGGAGGGAACAGTTTGGTTTCTGGAGAGGGAGTGACAGATCCGAGATGTGACACTGTTGCTGGAGTGGGGTAACAGTGATTGGCTGCAAAATTTTGTTTTTGTAGCTTCATCCTGAGCAACAGTATCTCCGTGTGCCAGGCAGAATGAAGATGTAGGCATTTTAGTACTTAACTAAAATTACCTCCTTCAAAACAAAAGTTCTCTGTCCTGTCTTAATTTTACATCTGTAAAGCTATGCTTCTGCTTATCCCTCAGATAACTTTTAAGTATTAATTAGTGGTTTGCAATGCTAAAAAGTCAATAACCTTTACAGATGGTCTTGAAATTAGGCTGTCTAGAAAAACCAAACATTTCTTAGTGCTTTGGCATTTCTTGATATGAAAGTAATTTATAATAAGACCCCTTTAAATGTTGTCCTTGAATCTTTACGCAGTAGCCCAAGAAAAGGAATAACTGCATTGTGTTGGTTATGGAAAAGTGACTACAGATTTTTATTACAAAGCCTTTTTTATGAGTGCATCATGTCAGAACGTTTTCTTTCTAAGTTGTATTTGGAGCAGCTGCATGAATGAGTTTGAATAATGATTATTTTTCCACTTTTCTTAACGGAAGCATTCAGTTAGGGAGCTGTACGCAAACTTTTTAATGACATACATGAACACTTCCCAGGGAGCCCTGGTTAGGACGTGGAGGCTGTCTCCTTCCCAGGAGAGGATCGTGCCCCACGCCATATGTCCTGATCCGTTGTCAACTGTTTGTGTACATTATGCAGGAGCTGCGAAACAGTTGGTACTGTTTTCCTTTAAGAATGTGCCACTAGGTTCAAGACTGCACTGCACCCCCTATTTAAAAAAAAAAAATAAAAAAAAAATTCCCCCACCCCCTCCCAAATGTAAATTCAGCTTGCTCAGCAGCAGCCTGAAGCCCTGCATTGTTTGCTGTCGGAAGTGGGAGCTAAAGGGGACAGACATTCCCCCTGCTCAGCGGGAGCGCGCGGCTACGTTTTGCCCTTGTTGCATTATTAATGGCACAATGTTTTTATGTTGCAGATGGCTAAGAGCTAGCAAGGCACATTCAAGACCATGATGGCTCAGTTTCCCACAGCCATGAACGGTGAGTAGCTGGGTTCTGTTTGTTTAGGTAGGGGTGGGAGTGTTTGTCTTTATTTGGGTGTTGAAATGCTGATATTGAAAATAGCTGATTGTAGTACCTGCAGCAGCATTAGGGACAGTTTGCTGCAGATTGCTTCCTGTACTTAAACTTATCCTGTGAGACTGGGAGAAATTCAGTCTGAGCTTTATTGTGGCGTAATTTAGATACAGATATGCCTGGAGCACCTGAAATCTCACATCATTTGAAGGGTTGAGGAGTATGTGACTTGTCTTATGAATACTGGCTGATTGCAAGTGGGGAATATGCAAAGTAATAGTTGGTTAAACTTGCATACCTTCTGTGTTGTGTAATTCAGCACAAAATGTGTTTCATTATAACATATACTATTGAGTTAACCCAAAATATTTGAGCGTGTTAAGCGATTTACTATGTTGACTAATGTAATCAATCTTTCTTTATAAAACGAAAAAAAAATTAAGTGTTTTCCTCTTGATTCTGCACTCCGGGTACCATAGAAACTTTTGGATTTGTTTCTTGATGATTTTCTTTCTAAGATGTATGAGAGGTGAAAGTTTAGAATTGTTTGTGTGTATATTTTGAAGCTCATTTCTAAAACCAGCTTATTTGCAAAGACATGAGTTGCAAATATCTGCTGATAAATTTGATGTTTATGTGCTGTTGTTTACAAAACTGGCCAAAATGAAAAGACAAATACAGGAACAATACTTTGTGCTTCAGATATTGCAGACAGGGAGTTGAATAATAGAAGTGTTTATCTGTGAAGATTACTGCAGGATTGGGAGGTCTTCATTTAGCTAATTCAGAAAATCCTCACTGCTAAAGTGAGTTAGGTAAAGAAAGTGAAGTGTTTTTTTAGCAAAAGAAAAATGTTCAGAATTCAAATTTAAACTGTTTTACGCATTTCACATGTGCACAAAACATCTTGTGAAAAAATAATCTGTGTGATCAACACCTTTTCTATACAGTCAGCTGCAGTTTGATCTAGACTTTGTTCCACAGACTTAAAAGAGAAGTAAAAGGAGACAATATTTTGCATACTATAGGGAAAAACATATGTATCACTTCCACTTCTTGGACATAATGAAAAGGCATTTTTCTTGTACTTGCATGCTCTTTGCTCCCCAGTTTATAACAAGCAAGCAGGCAAAAAATGCTCTTCAGGAAGGATAGAGATTCTTGTTCTTGGCTGTCCCTGTGGTCGATTTATGCATGAAGTATTCTGTCTTTTTGGTTTGGCTCTTTTCTGCTTGGTTCTGGTGGAGGACTGCAGCTATACTGACAGCAGCGAGCACATGACTGGAACTCAGAAATATCTTAGCTTGGGAGAGTGGTCCTTTTCTTCACCTGGAATCTCTTGCACAGTTCTGTCCATCAGCCTAAAAGGGAACTATGCCAAAAGATGCCGTTTTACTGTGTCAAGAAACTAACTTTACTGTGTTGAAAAACATAGTAAGAGTATGAAAGTAAGACAGATACCAGGCAACAGTTAAACTCACATGATATTTGAATGATTGTTTGTAGTTTTGCAGCTGTATTTCTCATCAGAATTGATTAAATTTGAAACAAGTCAGGAGGGATAAAAAGAGTAATTCCCATGTGATTTCTGGGTAAATACTGAGCACTCTTTGCTACTGAAACTGTTCTCTAATCTGTGTTCCTCTTCCCTGCTACTTACTACTACTGTTGTTTTCATTCAAAGTAGATCACCTACATTTACCACTCACTGTTCAGTGGAAGCCTCTAACTATGGTACTAGACACTGGTAATGACTTCAAGCATTGGCTGAAGAATGAGGTTATGCATGAGGCAAGGAAACCATGAGGCACTGCTGCAGCCCAAGTGGAGAGCACTGGCTGCCTGCCACGGAGCATTGACCCTTTCCTTTTGGACTCTGCTAGGGGAAAATTGTGTTTTCTTTGGGGGAAAGAACCTCTTGTTCTTATCAAGATTCAATGTTTTAGCTTTTAGGTCATTAATTACATAAGACATTAAGTAGTTTCTGTTTCAGGATTATTTTTGGCGTTGGGTGTTAAAGAGAAGTCAGCAGGTAGTGCATGTGTACCAGTGAGTGATTACATGGTACAGGATGACACGGAGCTGGAGAACTGCAGGGTTCAAATGACAAAGCAAGATACTTAGGTCATCTCAGACAACATGAGTAGAAGAAGCCACAACACCTTGTTTCCCATCTGAGCAGAGAAAGGGAGGAAGGTTAACCCACTCGTGTGCTAGAGTTCCAGTTCAGAGACTCGAATTCACTGAGGGCACCTTGAGCTGTTACTCAGAACACACCTCTACCAGAACTGCTTCTCAAGAGTCTCCAACCTGAGCATGTGGCTGGCGGCCAAGCTGTGTGTCAGGCTAAGAACTGGTGTATTCTTTTGTAATTATGTGGTCACATGTAAACTTCAGCTTGTTGGGGCCTTATGTGCTCCTGGGAGAAATGCTCTTGCTAAACCACTTGCCTCTACTCACTAAAGGTATTAAAGTATGCAGTGAACATCTACAAATAAGGTACCTGTGACATTCCATTTTGGCTCAAGGTGACCTTTGTGGATGCTTTACTAAGAGGCTGGAAATTCAAAGAGGGGAAGCAGGACTTGCAGAGTGCGTGTTGATTTTTATGGAACTCAGACAGACCTGCCAGGTCTTACGTATTTATCTCCTGTGCAAAATGCGAAGGTTGTGATGACATTTTAGGTGAACGGACAAGGCTGAGTGTTTTTTCTTCTTTGGAAAGGCTGCCAGTTGCACACGTACAGCACCAGATGGATCACAAACGTTTGAGTATTTCTCTGTGAGGTCCAGGACTAATCAAAAGGCCACTCCAGGCACATCCACCTCCCTGCTCTGCAAACCAGTGTTCCCTCCTGAGGATTTTGTTTTCTCCTGTTACTGTCTGAAGATTGGTCGTTATCTCTGGGGAAAAGACAAACCCAGTTTCTGATGGTTTATTCTCCTCACGTGCAGTTTTCTGTCTGGACAAAGCTTTTCAAGAAACTCATCCCAAGTCTTGTAAAAGTGGCATTTAGTTAAACTAAATATCGAGTAGCTTCAAATTTATATCTCTAAAGGAGTTAATACACTCACCACAAGCAACAGTTAAAAGGATAGGAGCTTTAATAGATTAAAATGCATTTTCACTTAATTTGTCTTTGTGATTGCTGCATTTATCACAAAGCAGAAAAAAGTAGCTTTCACTGCCATGGGATGTTTTGTGTTGCAGCTGGAGAGCAGTTGCAAGATGTTGCTGTTCTTCTATATTCCCTTCTTGTGTAGGCTAGAATTTTTCAGACTGGTGCTGGATCTTGGTTTAGGGAGATTTAATCTTGACAGTCCAGCTGGAACAAGGAAGGCAGTATTTGCCGATCAGTATCTTTCACAATTTCCTTAAGTACCATTGGAATTTTGAGGCTGTGCGTTTCCTGTTTATGTTTTTATTTGTCCTTCCTCATTCCTCCCACCACCTGTTTCCTTTGATATAACTTACAGTGGCCCAGCAGGAAAATACCTCTGTTAAGCTGAGGTGCAAACAGTGATATTTGTAACTCTCATTTCACTTTCTTTTCAAGCTTAGTAAGTCAAGCTGGACTTTATTCAGCTATGAATTCAATGCAAAGCAGATTGAATGGTTCTGGTCCCGGTTCCACTGTTGTCAAGGATAATGCACTCACAGATGCATCTTTTCTATTTAAAAAGTCTGTCTCAAGATCCATAGTCTGAAATTTCTTTGAATTGGTCATCACAGCTCAGTTAAGACGTTCATGAGTGCAGCATGACTCTTAACCTTGTGTGCACTGCAGACGTGGAAACTGTAGGCTTGGATATCAGCAAGTGTAGATAAAGATACTGAGCTGAATTAGAGCTTGCAAAGAAAATATCAGAACTTGTTTTCCTACCTCAAAGAAGGAAAAGGAGACGAAGGAAATTCCAAGACAAGGACAAAAATATTCTGTGGCCTTACTAATAAGTTAGTCTTTCCTCTCAGTTCTCTGTGAGGACAGTGGTGTGGGTTGATTTGGAGCAAATTTTACATGCTCAAGTCAGAAGGATATATGTCATCCACGGTCAAACTCTGCAGAACATTACATTTCCATTTGTACGTGCTGTGTCATGTTTTCTGTAGTCCTAACAAGTCAGAAATCGTGCTGTATGATTGCAGGGTAGGAAGTATCCTGTTTGTGTTTAATTATGAGGAAAATATGGTTTACATGGAAGATGTAAGAGGAAATTTGGAAGCAGAAAATAATTGGATGTGCAGGTAAGTGTTAAACACAATAAATGGAGCAATGTTTTAATGAAGGTTGCGTGTTATGCTTTCTGCAATCACTGAATTTCGTGGATGGAGTGTAACAAACCTTGTGTTTGGAGTTTATATTCGATAAAGAACTGGCTGATAGGGAGAGAAAATGCAAATATTAGACTAGGATATTGTAATAGTGAAATTCTCCATGGATTTTTATCTTGGGACCAGACTAACTCATTTATTATTTATGACAGCATCATTAGTAAAAAGCACATGTATCCTTGTTAAATTTTTTGATGACACAAATTTAGGAGTCATTTTCTAGCCAGGATTGTTCAGGAAACACTGCATATCATTGGTTCAATTTCATCACACTTCTGTTGTGCTGTCCTCAAATAGCTTTTTAGTCATCCTGTTGTAGGCCAGAAGAATTTCTGCTGTGTGCTGGGAGCCCAGGGCTAGGCTGTGACTAAGGAGGAAGACAACCGGATGTCTGAGATGATCACGTAATAATTATGTGATTTGAGGGAAAGGAAATGCATCCTAAAATGTGATGGTGAAATAAGAAATGCTGTGTGCTATTGCATAATACTATGGCAAGACTTGCTCTGGGATACAGGGTATCATTTGAGCTAACTGCTTCAGGAAGGAAAAGACCAAATAAAAAAAAAAAAAAAAGTAACAGGTGCAGAGTTAAGCTTCAGCGTGCGATTCAGGAGAAAGGAAATAAGTATTGAGAAAGACCAAAGAGATTGCTTCTGTTAACCTACCAAAATACAAGCTCACTTTTTTTTTTTAATGTTATTTACTTTACAGTAAATACATTTACTCTTTATTATACTTATTAGGGGGGTTAAATGTTAAGGAAGGAAAATAATTAAATTCTTTAAATACAGTGATAGCACAAGGTTAAATAGAGATGGCATGGCTGTTAGTGCGCTGGTACGGAAATGGGAACGGTTCTGCCAGCAGGGACATGCTGGTCCCTGTGGCCAAGGGAGAAGTCTGATCACAGTTAAGGCACAACTTGTGTTTTAGGAAGGAGTCAATGTGTTATACTTTTGTGGAGTAGCAGCAGTCTGGACATGATGACCTTGGAAGTCCCTTGCAATCTTAAACGAACCCTCAACATTAGGTAATAACCTAGCAAACATTAGTTTTAGATCTTCATCCACTGAGTTGCTTTAAGCTTATAGCTGCCCTGTCTTGCTAAGATTTTACTTTCAGGATTGTGTTGATTATTATAAGGTAAGACTACACCAAATGGGGGATGCAGGACATTTTCACCTGGAGTGATTCTATAATGCGAGCTGCTTTAATCTTCTTGGATGTCAGTGAGACTTCCTCATGGCTTTGTTGTTCCTCAAAGCATATGCATAAAAAACAATATGGAAAATGTAAGGAGATCAGCAAATACTCCCCCATAATGAAGCCAGAGTCTGAAGGCTTTACTGAAGGGACTCAAAAACATAAATCTATGACATGGCAGATCTTCAAATGGTTTTGACTATTAAAAATTTCACTTATCTTGATAGAAAGATGAGCTCCATAACTCTGGAACTACTATTCTGATAAACTACTTCTACTACTAAACTACTTGCCATCTACTAAATACTGTGTCTTCTGTGATCATTATGGCCTATCCACATTGAAGAAGCCATAGATAATATTAATTGGTATTGGCAGAATGAGTTCAGGTTTAGCCCCCTAATTATAATAGCAAGAATAAACCAGTTTTGGACATTGTCCATAGTCTGTCAAATGTATTTATACAATGCTGCGTTACTTTAATTAGAAATCTTTTAGGTTCAGGTCCTTCAATATACTGCATCAGTTGTCAAGGACAGCTGCAGTTTTTCTTAAAATTGAACAGCAACCTTAATTCATAACTGAGGTAGCTGGAAGGGGTGGAATACGGGAAAGCTTTAAAAAAACAAAGTTTGTGGGACTAAGTTTCTCCTGAAACTTCTTAGGAGCTTAATGAAATTATTGAGCTTACAGCAGGCAGAAAATGGTTTTTTTTTCTTCCTGTTTTTTGGGGGGAACTCATTTTCTCAAAATACCTTGGAACCCAAAGCTCCAAGTACTTGTAATCAAAGCTTGTGGAAGAAAGATCTATGCTACAGATATTAAGTGCAGTTGTGCTGGTGCCTCTGTTGGCTCAAGAAGTCTCCCAAATTGCTGATATCTGAAAGTTAGGAGAGTGTAATGCCCAAGGAAGGACTCTATTCCTAATGGTATTGTCTCAGTGAATGTGAGCCGCTATGGAAACAGGATTAGGTATGATGGCATGACTCAGTACCGAAGGTCTTACATTCCTAAGTGAGACATTTCTGAATTTACTATATTAAAAATCAAACTTTCTCATCTGCTGGGGAACTATTGTATATACTGACTATAGCTGAAGATTCTGCTAATTAGTAATGTAACATTATAATGAGTACAATTTAAGCAAACTTCTGTTCTTGCTTTTGTTACCTTTGTGGGTTTTTTCCAACTTTTCTTGTATGCTACCTTTTTACTAGGACTAGAAGTTCTAAAGAAGAAGGTAACAGGGATGATCAGAGCTACAGAGCAGCTTCCACATAAGGAGTAGTTATGTTGATTGGGACTTTTCAGCTTGGAAAAGAAACAGAGGGAATGATGGGTACAGTGAATGCCTATGGAATGATGAATGACCTTGAGAAGGTGACAAGGGAGTGGTAATTGGTCTTTCATAATACAAGAATTAACCAGTGTCAAGTGAAAATACCGTTGGCAGTTATCAAACAAAGCACTTAGCAGAGGGTCAGTTAACACTGAAAGCTGTAGAAAGCTGTGGGTGCCAAAAGGTTACTTGGATTCCATGGGTGATTAGATACAGACGGATTTTCATCCCATTAATGAGGTACCACTTCTGGATCAGGAGCTGTGCTGGAGGCTGAGAAGATATACTGGGGAAATGCTACCACCGGCCTCCTTCATGGTTTCCTCTTGTGCCAGGTGAATATTCAGTCTGAACTGGCAGTCATTGCTGTGGCTTGTTTCCTAAATTATCTCCTAATTTATTTTATTCAACAGATTGCTCAGGAAATGCCTCTTCATTTTCCTTCTGTCCCACCCTTCCTGTCTGTCCCTTTTTTATTTAGTGGTTCTTCTCTTTTCCTCTTAGTCCCAGACTTCCTCTTGAAGTCTGAGAACCTGGAAATACCATGAAGATAACTACAAAAGTTACTATAAAGGATATAATATTCTTTGAACAAAGTTCTGCTCTGATTTTGTCAGCTTATGTTTTTGGAGGAAGATCATTTCCTTTACTCAGCCTAATTTCAAGGTTCATTTTGCATCCTCTTCCTTGATATTTTTACAGCCAGCATTTCTCCCAGTGCTAAAAGATTGATTAGCTGCTGCAGATGAAAACTGATCTGAATCTTATTAGTTTTACTGCATTCCACAGAGATTTGCTAGACAATAATTAAACAAATTATCCTTTTGTAACTTTTTAGTTAATTAGTAGGGTTTTTGTCAATGCTGATGAGCAACAGCACAAAAAAAAAAAATCTCCTTTCAGCAATGGAAGACTTTAGTCTAGGCACTGACAGGTTTTCTTCCTCAGCGATATGATTAAAAACTTTTGTTTTCCTTATTAAATGCTTTGATTCTATACAGGCTGACAGGAATTCACCCAGAAGAGCTGCTGGCTTGCCCTAAACAGAAGGATAAGCATATTTTCCAACTTCTGTGTCATGTTGTGCCAAGGAAGGCTGCAGAGTCTGCCAGCTGGAAGTGTGCTTACGCTAACAGTAAACGGAGGCAGGTTTTGCAGCTGGGTATGGGAGAACGTGGCAAAGTAAATCCCATTTTATGTTGTGAAAATACTTACTTTGAACATTCCATACCTTCCGTTGAGTTTCTTCTTGTTGTGACTTTATAACTTGTATTTTTCCTTTTTCCATCTCTAAAATCCATCAGGAAGTATTAATGTTGAAAAAATACACAGCAACATCGGTGGATGGAAAAATGAGCTTGTTTCATGTGCATCCATCAGTAACTCAGCAATTACAGGTGATTTCAGTAGCATTGGTTTTCTAGAATTAGGCAGAAAATACATCAATATTTATTGCTACCATTGAGTCTAGATTTGGGGAAGGCTTAGATTAAGTTGGTAGACTAGTCTATGTGCCACCTTTTTCTGTAAGAAAAGGAGAAGTTAAATTAGTTTTTCAGAATAAAGTACAGATTTACAAACTTTGTAGGTTGCAGTAATTACACTTCTTGATGATAAATAGAAGCCTTGTTTCATTAAAACTTCATAAAATATCATTGAACAAGTTGTCACAAATACTACAAAAGCTCATGTAAAGGTAGCATGCTAATGTGCAGTTGAGAGTACTGTCACCTTTACATGTGTCGTAATGTATTTTTACAGTAGTGGAGCTCTGACAGAACTTTATAAACATTTTCATTTACACATTTTAAAAATGAAATTGTTGCACTGTGCTATGTGTGTGCTTTTTAAAATGTTTTGTTTGTTGCATTGCATCATGTTTCAGTGGAGCTTGGCAATAATTTAATTCAAAAGGAGCTTCTACAAATGGATAGCCATAATGAGCTAAATGATACTGTGATTTTGTAAAGTATAGTAATAGTATCCCATTGCTATAACCCAGTAGTTTAAGTGCTTTGGAATCATCCAGTTTTACTGTAAATTCAGGAAACAAGTGGATTTTTATCATCAGCATGGACTAGACTGTTCTGTATCTTACAGTAGATGAGACTGTGCATCTTTAAATTGTTTTAGGGATTATACTCATCCTAAAAGGATTGTGTTTCTACATTGCGATCATTCCATGGCAAAGAAGTTCTCATGTTCTTACTTTACAGGTAGGTTTTGTATGTTGAAGTGGAGCTTCAATCACAATTATCGTATCATCAGAGAAAATACTGCATCCCATCGAGTGCTGCTCCTATTTCATGGGGCATGTGGTTATTTTAAACCATCCCAGTATTTAATTTTAGCGAACTACTGAACCTGAGGATTTCTAATGTTCCCAAATATCTAGAAGTCCTATGCATGATGGAGAGAGTATGAGTTGTACCCTACAATGTTTGCTGCTGCTTTGTTCACATCTCTGTAAGCATGCCCTTGCATTAAGCAGGCATTTCTTGGCCTGATCACGTCTGACACTGTTTAACAGCCTCTCCGTGTGGAACAGTTATTTTTGGACAGCACATCAGAGACATTCAAAAATCTTTAAAAAAAATAAATAAAAATTACTCTTGGCTTCAGAGGGCACAATTCTTATAATTTTAGAGAAAATAGAAAATTGAAGGGGAAACATAGGACCTTTTTCCCACTGTTGAATGAGCTTTAGCTAAAGGTGTTTCCTTTTAACAGTGGGTGCATTAAAAAAACTGCTGATGTTGTCCTTAAGGAGAGACATTCCCTTTTCCTCTAGCGATTGTTGCAGTGTTGCATAATACTCTGAGAGCCTCTGTGATGCTTTTCTGGTTGCACAAGTAGTAGTGGGATTAATGGATGCAATGGGAAAGGAGGCTGAGTGTGGCTCCTGCTGTGGTCCAAGGACAGGGGAGCTGGGAATTGGAGATGCATTTATCAAGGATGAGCAGGTGGTGTTTTGGGATGGGCAAAGAATCAACAAAAATAAATACAAATAGTAAAATAGAAGGGAAATGAGTACTGAAAATAGTAGAAACACTGGTACAGAATTTGGAAATTCATAATGGTGGAGTATTCTGAGTACTTCAGACTTTTAGTGTGTTTATACAACACCAAGGAAAAATTAGAAGTGTGATTCCACATCTCAGTTGCCTCAGTTGGGGGCATTAAATCTGATCTTTAGTGAATATTTCTGTGGTAAACCTAACTCCTGTCTCCCTCTGTCTGTATTTGTAGATGTTAGATTTATCCCGGTACATCTCACACCAAACAATGCTTAATGGGAGACAGTAATGAGTGCTCTGGGTGGTTGAATTATGGAAAGCCCCTTGTTATGCAGCTGCAGGCAAGCTGCTGCATGAAATTTCCCCCTCTTCTAACACAGGGATAAATATTTATTTAGGGTCATTATGAAGTTTACTACTATTTTTTTGGATGGTTAAAAAGGTGGTGTATAACCACTCATCCTCGTGACTTATGTGTACAGGGAGTGCTCTTTCAATTTAGTTTTATTATCTCTGTGGAGTTAATTAACTTTGCAGCTCGTAGGAACATAGTTTTTGTTAGAGAATAACAAACTAGCAGCACCAATCAGTGCAAAACACACAATTCTCTGTAGAATGTGTTAATGTCTTAAGATGTTTCAGAAATGAAGAAGTTGCCCGTGTCTGTTTCACTAGTACCACCAGTCTGCACAGCTACCTTTTGCCTACAGGTAATATTAACCAGTGGCAGAAGCTTCACAGCAGCATTTTTGAGGCTCTTAACTGCTCTTCTAGGACTGCGCTTTCTTTTTTTCCCATCTTTTACTTTCGCAGCTCACCCTTTTAAGGAAAGAACAGTATTTGTTTCTATTTTGTGTTGGCAGCCCATCAAAGCAAGTCCTTTAGGAATGCTGTTGCAACTCTGCATCAGACTGATAATCTCCTGAAGAAAATAGAGCTGTTCCTACAAAGGTCTGTGATCCTGTCATGAACAGACCCTAATGTTCTCTTAGGAAGATGTCTTTTGTTTAGAATGAGCTTCAAGGAACAAAATGTTGTTTAATCCCCAGCACAGCTGCTTTTTTCCAACACGATAAACTTGTGAGTGCCACCGCATTGAGTTACATAGTAATACCTGTTACGCGAAGGTGAAGACTATTTGGTCTTCCTTAGAGATGTCTTGAATGCACTTTTAATTAATGATGTGTAGCACTGGGTTGGTTGTGTGTGTCTTTGTCATTCTGCACATTCTTTTTATGTAGGTAGAATCCACATGCGACTTTGAATTCTTAAATACATTGTAGAACTGTGGAGTAGGAGTGAAGGAGATTTCTCTGTTTTCTCCCAGACTTTATTATCTGGTCTGAGGAATCAGCTGAGATGTTTCTGGACCTCAACTCTGGATTTCCTTTCTTAAATCTTAAGAACAGTTATTAGTCTTGATGCTTTTCTAGACTTTTCTCTGAAACGTAGAGCCACCTCTAGAAAAGATTTAAGATCTAAAAATGATCCTCATATAGAGTTGTGGTTTGGTGTTTTTTTTTCATAGACAGAAAAAGAAAATGAAGGTAATAATTACTTTATTCTAGGGAGAGTGTTGGTGAGGTAAGTCTCCAAGTTCAGCTTGTCTTGAGTTTTGATTCCTAAAAGAGTAATGTACTCAAATGTAGTGTTAGCTTCATTCATGCTTCAAGTTGTGAGATTGCAAATTAACCTCTTTTGATGAACAGTGGTTTTAGGAGATACCTTATTTCCAGAGGGACTGTAAAAACTATTCCCTTCAAAACTAAACCATCTATAGTTGTGAAAAAATATTTCTCTTATAAAAATTTCCAAGAAATTTAAGCTAAGTTAGAGAAGAAGAACATACTAGTTGTTGACTGCAGCAAAGCTTGTCATGAGAGCCTGCAATGCCTACTGTATTTTCATCTCTGATGCTGAATTTAAATGTGGTAGTTCACTCCTGCTTTGTTCCAGCTCAGAATTTCTGGAGTGCTGAAAGCTCCCCACTGCTCCACCAAGGGATGTGTGCCTCTTCCCCCATCTTGTGATCAGAGAGGTGTCCCCACCCACCAGAGCCTGACGAGAGGAGACAGATGCCTGCAGTTTGGTTTTGTGATTCGTGTATGACTTGCCATGATTAAGAGCTGGGGCTGTGAGGAAGGAATAATGGCAAAGGCTTTGGGTAAAATTGATTGTTCCCTTTGGCTGGATCTGGCTCACTGCCAATAAGTTTCTCAGCCCTGTGATTCAGATGTTTGTTCAAAAGACTGATGAGGGAGTCTAGATTTGATATGTTTAGGTGATATGTCTTGGATGGCAAACTTCGATTCTTCCTGCAGGAGTGGTCTTCCCACTGTCCCACACTTTGATGTGCCCACACCACTTATGGCTTAGTGGAGTTGTACTCTTCTTTTCCACTTATCTGTCTCTGATATACATCACAGTGGCCCAGAAAATATGGTAGTTTGTATACCAGGCAGTGTTGTTTTTACTGAGAGCAATGCTGACTGGTCAGCTCCTCCACAAGTGCTTGCTGTGGGAGACAGCCACGCTATTCCTGAGGATTGTGTCATGTTTTGATGGTGATTGCACAGGAGAACCGAGTTTCAAACTAATTTTATCGTCTATGGTATGTCTTTATTGTGATGGTCTTACTTGTACTGTAAGTAAACATGGTAATCACTTCGAAGAATGGTTTCATGAGGCATTTTGTGGACTTGCCAAGAACTTGTGTTCCCTGGTGTTCAAAGTGTTGATTTCAGATAGACTGATGTGGTGTTTTTGCTTTGTACTTAGAGGAATCATATTTTTAATGACGCTTTAAGTGCAGACATCTTTTGTTCTTATTATTCTTATCTCCAAATTGTAACATCAAAAGAGTCATGAGCACCTGGTGAAGCTGAAAATAAGCCCTCACAGCACTTTCACCTTATGCTATGCTCTTAATTTTGTTTCTTAGCTTGTAAGGAATCACAGCCCTGGAAGGGCTTTGTTTGGATGTTTTTTTGCTCCACTCCACCCTGCTTATCTTATTTCTGTTTGGAATTTAGTTCATGTTTTCATTCAGCCTTCTAAATTACAAGGTGGTCTAACATCTTTTAAACATCTTAAATCTCAAGGTGTTTAATGTTGGCAGGTCTTGAGAGATGCTGCTAAAATTGTCTAAATTGAATGTTTTCTTTGAATTTATGAAATCTGTATAATTCTACTTCCAAGTAGAATATTCAAGTTGTTTGGGAGGCATTCTGCTTTTGGTTTTAAGGTCTGTGACCTTTTGTCTGCAAAAACCCTCAGTAGATGAGAGCATGTCTTTCTGGAATAACCTATGAAGGATTTTCAGTTTCTCTCTCTGGGACAGGGAGAATCTGAAATTGTTACCTTTGAAAATAAATTATTAGCAAGTTGGTATTTCAGGATGTATATTCAGTTTGTTTCCTGAAACATTTGCTAACACATGACTTCATGGTTAGCATTTGGACAGGACAGTCACTTCTTGCGGTGTCTCATTGGGACTATGCTACCAACGCTTGTTGCTATGACGATGTTGTTTGCAGTCAAAGCTTTTCTTGAATGAAATTTATGTTTGGATGAAACCTGTCGTGGAGATGGTTGCTCAAGAAATGCTTCTGCATGTTTTATTTAGGAACTAAGAGAGGAAAAAAAGAAAAGTCACCAGATTTTATGCAAATGGATGTTTTGCTAAAGTATTTTAGAAGTGTTTCAGGAATGATTGCCATCTTCTTGCAGATTTTGTGATACATTATGACATGACATGATGAATTTCAGTACATGTGTAAATGGAAATATGCAATATATAGTAAATTGTATTCCTTAGGTAAGCTACAGTGGTGCTGATGGTGTAATCCTTCTGTCATGCTGAGTGATGTTGTGGCTGCCTGTTTCTAAGCATGACTATGACTATGGTATTGTACATAATGCAGTTGGATTGTTGCTATTATGTTATTTTCCATATATAAAAACTGGTTAGGTTTTCTGAAGCTACTGTTGACAGCTTTAGGAGCACTGTTTCATTGTGTGCAGGTGAATTCTTTAAGCACTAACCACATTTTGCACTTTCCATTTGTATCTCAAAACTAACACTTAAAAAAGATGTAAGTGCCACTCAACTTTTGCCATTGGCTGGAAGTTGTTCTCATTTGTGTTATGGAAATACTCACAGTATCCATTAACTTTTAGGAATCTGTTTGAGATTTGTTTAGGTTTATTATCAGAATCTTAGATTTATTTAGATGCATTTAATTAGATGAGAGAAGAAAACTGTCCTCCAAAAGGGTGTTCTTAGCGTGCAGTACTCTTTCACTGTAAAAAATAAATAAATAAATTGCTGTAATAATAATGGCTAGATCCTCAAGACTGATGCATACAGGATCTCTACCGACATCTGGAATTAGAGCTGTGAGCCAGTCAGTGTTCGGAGCGGTCCAATACCAGACAACTGGAGGTCCTCAGCTCAACACAGTGAATTGTGAAGCCTCACTCCAAGCCCTTCCTTGTCTTGGAAGGACAGCCAAAAGTCCTGTGGGACATGTTTCTGTGAGAACAAGGCATCTTTGTTTTCAGTAGTGGTGAACAGTGCTGGCAGGTGGGCCAGCATGTGAGTGTGGAGGGCTAGAACGAGGTTTGTGAGCTGACAGTGCTGCCCCATCTTCGTTCTCCTTCCTCCAAATGAGATGTCCTCTATGTGAAACAGTTGGTTCAGTGTAGACCTTTGGTAACTGAAGCAGGAAGCAGAACTCCAAACTGAGGTGCTTCAAGGTTATATGCAAATGTCCTCCCACCCTTCTTGTCATTCATATCTCCAGTGAGTTTCTGTTGTTTGTTTGCTTTCTAAGTATTTGTCTTTCCTTATGAAGCAGCAGCGTAAAGAATTCACAATGTAAATACAGGAGGGGGATGATAGTCCTTGGAGGACCTTGTGAAGAGGAGACATAAATATTTCCTAAAAATGCACTTGTGTGTATGAATAAACAGGTGGTTAACGTTGTCAGTGTGTGTATTGGCATGGGTGGCAGCATGCTGCCTGTTAGCTTTGTTACAACTTTCGGGAGAGCTGTGAAAAAGCTCTTCAAATTTTGTTGGTTCAAAGCTTTGAAAGTTGGTCTTATGTCAGAAAACAGGAAGCATGTTATAGTAACTTCTTTTGAAGTGCTGCACATTTTAAAGCAGCTTGTTCATATCTTATTTAAAGAGTTACTTATTTCCTTGGCTGTTTCATACTGAGCAATACGATTCTTTGAAGAGTACTGCAACAGTTTTTGAAAGGGGTAATACTGATTAGAATTTGTTAGAGATTTTTTAATAACTTTTTAGTGTTATTTTTGGGGGTTCCATCTGAAATTTTGGCTCATTCTTACGTTCATTGATTGAAAAATGGGATTTTGCCTGGAGCTTCCCAACTTAAACTTCCTTCTACTTAAATCCCAATCCAGTTGTTACTGTGAAACTGCTTTTCCTGCAGGGACACACAACCTGGCCTTTCTGCAGCAGGTTGGAGTGTTTCTGAAGGTCACTCCTGAAGGTCACTCCTGGTTCCATTTGGTATATCAGCACAACTCTGTAAACGAGATTATTCCTCAGAATTTCTCCCTGTCCCTTTGAGGCTGTAACATTTTTATCCTTTTGAGCATTGAAAAATGCAAGTTGAAATCATACTCTGTTGTAAGAAAAGAAATCCAAAATGTTACTCCTTTGCCATACAAAACCAACATATATTTACTAGCAGTCCCAATATTGATTTTGGAACATTGACATGAGTCTTTTTGGCAGCTGTAAGATGTGTGCCTGCTCTGTGAGACCCTTTAAGTGACATTGAATCCTATTTGTTTACCAGTGAACCAGGGGAGTACTTGGTTCACACGAAGTGCCGTGAGCAACGTGCTTCCTGCCCAGGCTGCAAACAATCAGCAGCCACAGGAAACTACATTGCACCAGCTTGGAAGGCCAAAACAGCTTGTTTAAAAGCTGAGCAAAAAGCAGGGTGGCTGAGTTGTCTTGGCTAACACTTGCCCATCTGGGAGGCAGGTTTGTGTTTCATAATGCCCTTGCCAAACTGGTAGGAGCTGGGTGTGCCTACATCTAACTTTGTCTCTCAGGAAACCAAGCTTTGGTTTTACAAGTGGCATGCTTTATTTGTCAAAATCTTCAATCTCTAGGTTTTTATTGTCTGTTTTTTTTGTTTGTTTTTTTAAGGAGGGCCAAACATATGGGCCATCACCGTGGAAGAGCGGGCCAAGCATGACAAGCAGTTTGATAGCCTTAAACCCACAGGAGGCTACATTACAGGTTGGTGTGGGATTCTGCATTACACATTAACTTCTGTGTACACAGAACTATTGTTGTGAAACAGTTTGAAAACTACATCCTATTTCAAGCCTTTGTTGTGTGACTAATAACCATGCTCTTCAGGCAAACAGCCACGGGTTATTACTGAACTTGTACGAGCTTTGGACCAAAGTCTGGCACAGAAAGTGCCAGAAAATTCTATTAACCCCATCGCTTCTGCAGCCAGCAGTTATGTGCTGTCACTGTCTAGTTTCAAAAAAACCAGAGTATGAGGCTAATTCTGTGCTGAGATGGGAAGCTGCCAGGAAACACTTCTAGTAGCTATTGTGACAAGTGATGCCAGAAGCAGAAGAAGTGGCTCTTTTCTGTCTGAATAGGGTTAGAGAACAGTGTGCTGTTAGATATCTTTGTTATGGAGTAGGAGGCAGGGAGAGAGACGCTGACAACTCATCCTTGTTAATGACTGCTTATAATTTATTAACCCTTGGGCCTTCAGCAAATTCTGGCTAATAGCATTTTGCAGTTGCCTGCTGTCAGTTCCAGTTGCATTCAACTTTTTTCTTGTTTGAATCAATTAAGTTGTGTTGCTGTGCACATTAGCAGTTTGTGACATCAAGAAAAAGCTTCAGTTGCAAAGATGACTTAAATTAAGAATGTCCCATTCTGTGTGTGTGTAAAATCAGCCCTCATCACTCCTGCCTGCCTGTCTACCTGCTGATTACCCTATCTAGTAACTCTTGTGCCCCTGTTTTCCCTCTTTTTGGTCTGAAAAGGAGAAAGTGGGAAGTTTTCTATGGGGAATATGCACATCTGTTGACTAAGATGTAAATATTTCCTGCATTGACCAAACAGCACTGGGAGATTGGTATTTGTTTTACCACCAGCTGAAAAATACGCAGTCCCAGGGTCTACCTTTAGGCCACATCGGAGCTGTCACATGCACGTCTATAGGCTTCATTATTTATTTGATGAGTGCTTGAGCTTGAAGGCTGTATGTAAATAGCAGGGAAGAAGATGCTGAAAAACTAACCTGAAGCCTTAGCTTTAAGCTTTTACAATTCACTCATAGATAAGCATAAACACCACTGTCTGTATTTTGTTACACCTTTATTTTATAGCACGATCAGTACCGATTGATGTGGAATTTGGTATGGATGTTCACAACAGTTCCTCTTCTCTTCCTGAAATACTGAATTATTGGATGCTTCTGTGATGGAACAGAATATTGCTTAGAACATATTTTTCTTTTATTTTTTTTCTAGACTGACTGTACTGGCTCAAGTTAGATTGGATTACGGAGAAGGAAAGAAATAGTGTGCTCATCCTTTCCTGTAGAAATAATTGGGTCAGGATCAAATTTTTGGTCATTTGTACTTGTATGACATTTGTTTCAATCTTGCATTTTTTTGAACTTTTGGCAGCTGTTGGGTTTTTTTCTGAAACTTTTAAAGCTTCTTATAGCTATTTGAATCCACTTTTTAGATCAAAGATTCAAGATTACAGAATAGGATATTGGATAATAGCTGTCACCAAGGAAGAAGCTAGGTGATACAAAACTGAAAAGCTTAGCATCCAGCGTGGTAGTTCTTTCTGAGGATCTGCTCCCACAATAGAATGCTAATGTCATCTGAAATTTCTGACATTTGTGAATATCCATGTCTCTAGGGTAAAAGTCTCTTTCTTTCATGTTTGTCATAGGGGATCAAGCACGTACCTTTTTTTTGCAATCAGGTCTACCACCTTCAGTCCTTGCTGATATATGGTAAGTTGTTCTTTAATTAATTTATTTTTTTTTTAAGGTAGGAGGTGCATAGCGTACAAATACAATTTTTGGCATGTTGTATTGTCTAAATATGGTTTCAGCAGTCAAAGTAGGAGTGTTGTCTGAATTGTTATTTTAATTTTATTAATTTTAGAGGAAGGTTTGAACCAATATGTGTACCAGCATTTAATTAAAAAGCAGTATATTTCTAAATCTTTCTTAAGGTGTTCATTCAAATTGCACCATCCTGAACACTGCCTTTTTAAACCATAGAAAGTGCTTGAAGCAAAAAGTGCTGCTGAATTTCAAGGCGCTAATAGGGGAAATGCCTGTTGGACTGCCACAAAATTAATTGTTAAACCATGTCCTAATATTTTACATAATCATATGGAATAAAGAGTTTTAATGAACTTGTGGAGTTACCAGGTTGAATGGTGTTTGAAATACTAGTAAACAATAAAAATGGCAACAAGATTAAGTGGGAGTAAAATTTACATGCTACTGAACTAGGAGCGTAAAATATATTGAAACGAGAAAACAGGCAAAAATCTGAAGCTACAGAATAGATCATACTATTACTATGATAAAATACTAGATATACTAGATATAATACTAGATATTATTATACTAGATATAATACTCTGTAAGATACCAACCTGGTACTATAATCTGGGGGCTGGAAAAAGTTCTGTTCTTTGCAAATGTTCTTCTTTGTAACTCCTCAGTCTTCATCATAGTGCTGCATTTGTTGTTGTTATGAAGATGTACACGTTATAAAAGTCACAGAGTGGATCATAATAATTAAGAGGAACTCACTTGTGGAGAATACTAGGGAATGCACGTATTTTGGTATAATGCTAAGTTAGTTTCTTCTTCAGACACTTAAAGTGCATAAAAATGCGGTAAGGAAATTCTTGCATAGGGCCTTGGGGATTCATACTGAATGGTAACAGAATGAAGCTGTGAATGGGAAAATGTAGCTCATGCTGAAGCCTGTCATTTTGTGCTAATTTTATTCATGTTACTGTGCCTGGTCCTCGCATTTTTCACTGTTAATAAGATTTCAGAGTTTGTGAAATAATAGAGTTTTTATAGTAATGCATAGTGCCTTTAGCGTTTTCTGTATCGTTTTTTTTGCAGTAATTCCTTACACTGCTAGATATTCATTTAAAAATAATTACTCTTAACTGGTCACATAGAGAGAAGTATTGCTGTAGCAACAAGTGAGCAGGAAATTCTGGGCTGGAGATTACTGTTTTTCCAAATATCTTCCTACTCTGTTAAGTATTTAATACACAGTAACTTTCAAACTGAACTCAGTAGAAGTCTACCAAGTGAATTAAATTTGAGATAGAGAGACAATATGTTTTGAAATTATGCAAACTTCTGAGCATTTGAATTTTGTCAAAAGTAGAAAGTATATAGATGATTGCAATATGTTTGTTTTCTTGTATAAAAACAGTAAACGAAATTGATAGAAAAGCTTCACATGAAGTGAAAATCTCTAAATTACATTTCTCCCTTGTGCGCTCTTTTTTTTTTTTTAAGGGCACTGTCAGACTTGAACAAAGATGGAAAAATGGATCAACAGGAGTTCTCTATAGCCATGAAACTCATCAAGCTGAAATTACAAGGACAGCACTTGCCTATGGTTCTCCCTCCTGTCATGAAACAAGCTCCAGTACTTTCACCGTTAATGTCAGCTCGCTTTGGTACTTATTAATATATAGTTAATTAGTGTTCAGAGAGAAAACACACAGTTGATCTGCAGTCAAATACATTCAAATACATGTATCATTAATCTGACCACATTGTTGAGGGAATCAGTTAAAAACAAAACAAAAAACCACCACGGCTATGCTGATGCAGGAAATTCAGAGCCTCTTTCTTGAGACAGAGCAAATTGTACATCTTTCTGATGACTTCATTCTCTGAAGGCATTTAATAGTAAAGAAGAAGCTTCTATTGAAATTTGACATGAGGTTCAAGGCCATGTGTATCTACCATCTGACTTGCAGGCTGTCATACTGAAGTTTTTTTGCCTCCTTCCTACCTATTCACCAGATTACACTCCTAACTTTTTTTTTTATTTTTAACTTAAAACTTAGTAAAAGTCAAAGTTGTGACAGCAGTATTTAAAATACTTTCTCAAAATGAATCAGATTGTTCGCTTTATATTCATCAATTGAATATAATTATTTTTGATTTCTTATCTTCTAACTGTGTTTTGGAATTCAGTGCATGTCAGTTGATAGATTGTTATTTTGTAGAAGAAAATATACACTCTGACTTCACCTAAGTTACAAAATTCAGCATATACTTCTTTCAGTGTTTATACAGTAAAATTAAATGTTTGCATGCATTAATTTACATATGTGATCTTAAATGTCTGCCCAACTCTAAATCTTGGATATACAAGTGGATGCATTTATATATAGCCATGGTTGGCAAATGAATACTTAATATTAATCTTTAATAATCTCATCTGCATCCTGTCGTCTTCGACAAGATTTAGCCAGTAATTCAACTGTCCTAATTAGCTTCAGAAAAATGCCTTAAAGAATTCCTTCACTGGGCATGTGTCCCTAAATATGGACTTTTCACCCTTACAGATTCTTCCAGGGCCAAGACTTGGAAGAGACTTAGTTCAGAAATATCATGAGCTGCTCTTTATAGAGGATTGTCACAACTTTTCAGTTCTGTTACAATTCTGTCTCAGGGGCAAGACGCAGAAGGGCTTGTTGAAGAACTAGTCATATCCGTAAAGAAGATTTTATCTTAATCCTTTTGTGAAATATTAGCTAAGTCAACCTTGAGAATAAATTCATGATAAGGAGTGGGATTTGTTAAAATTCTTGTTATTCAGTGTATTTTCTTCTCTGAGCTGTGTTGTCTAAACTTCAGAGAAAAATTAGATATTCTACACAAACTTCTATTTCATTTTATTGCATCTCTTGATGCAGTTTGCTCTGTGTAGTTCTTGCCTAGCTTAATGAATTCCATTTCTTTCTGGAGTCTCTGCAATACTAAATCATGAATTGTTTGCTTTTGCTCTAGGAATGGGTAGTATGCCAAATCTGTCCATGCCAACGTCTATGTCTGCGATCACACCATTAGCTCCAATGTCTCTGACCTCAATGACATCCATTCCTCCTTTGGTTATTTCTGCTCCCCTGGTGCCTTCTGTCAGTACCTCATCATTGCCAAATGGAACATCCAGCCTTCTGCAGCCTTTGTCCGTACCTTTCTCTTCAAGTAAGTATAGTACAGTCCACTACTCAGTTTGGCATGTGAATCTCATTTTCTCTGTGGCTAATTTCAGAGAGAAATGCTGAAAATGTGTGCTGAAATGTGTATATATATATATTCTTTCCAAAGTTCACATTCATCATATCTATCCTAACTAACTAACCTTAAAAGCAAGGCACTAATTAGCTTTTCTTATTTCTCTCAAACACTTGAGTATTTATTACAAAGCATTGCCATATTCCTGTTTGCTTTACAACTTTTGGTTTTGTTTGTTTCAGTGCAGCCTCATACTGGTTCTTTAGGTCCTGTGACAGGAGGGTTTGGTGGTACTAATATGCAGAAAGCACAGTCCCTGATCGATTTAGGATCTAGCAGGTATGAAAGTTAAGTTTAAAATGGTTGTATCTTAAACTTGAGTAGTATGCCTTTTTAAAATTATGAAGCACTTATTTTCAAGGTAATATTCGTTAATAATGGCCTACCAAATCTGCAAGTAGACTGTTTTGATATACGCAAATACATGATATTTTCAGTAACTCTTAACAAAACTATCTGAAGTAGATGAGAAAGCTCAAATGAGAGAAAGTGGTGCCAGAAAGAAGGGAGTATACAGCATTAGTAAATAGAAGTAAAACTTACAAGTGGTTGTAAAAGCAATGTTTATGGATTGATGTGCTCGTTCATTATAGATGGCACCATATAAGAACAGTATTTTTTATAAACATTTATCTGTGAATTTGTTTTATGAATAATAAAAGATTATAAATCTTCATCATCAGCTCCTCTAGTCATTGGTTTTAGAGATTGATCATAGACAAAATGAGGGTCTAGGTTTATCTGTACAACTGATCTTTGAAGGAACAGATTCCCAGAAAACAGTGCAGAGAGCATTTCAGCCCCAGCTCAGTCTCAGAAGGTGATTCAGAAGAACTCACACCTTTTTGCTGCTGATACAAGGCACGTAGGACGAATGCATGTCCAGCTTTGGGCTCCTATGGACACCAGGTGTTCCCTGGTGTTTGATAGGATGATTGTAGGCATAGAGTGTGCCTGCAATCATCTTTTTTGTTGTTGTTAATAGGAAAGCTTTCTACTACCATCATTACAATTTTGCAAAGTACCTCATCTTCAGTATTAATGTTGACTGCATTTTCACCATGGTGTTATGTAATTCCTCGCAAAGAATGTCTATCAGCATAGCACCCAAAAGGCTTTGTTTATGTTAGCATTCTTACTTTATTGCCTTGGATGACACTGCAAATAGTCTTTTACTTGACAGAATAGGGAGATTACCTTAAGCAAACCAGGCTGGATGCACTTGTCTGGTCTCCAGAGATGGCACACTGAAAATGCTGGGATTTACAGGTTGATGCTTTATAGGCATAACTAAACACTTGGTTAGTACTATTCTGCAGAAACTGAATGAAGTGGAAAAACTCCTTTCAGCCTGTCATTGTCAATAGTATAAAAACAGAGGGAGAGGTGGAATGTGTTTAGCTTTTGCAGCTTTATCAGAATTTTTTTTTTTTTTTAACATTCATGGTTATTCATTTGTGCACCTCTTTAAAGTTACATAGACATCTACACAGTGCTTCACAGTTCTTTCAAACATTCTTGTGAAGGTTGAGATGTTTTCTTGTGATTTCCTGCAGTATTAGTATCACAGTGATCCACTGGCGAAAGTGCCTGTGATGCCAAGGGAACGAGACTTTTAACTCAAGTGTTTCTCTTTAGATCCGGGTTCCTACTTTCATGACAGGATGACATATTAGTGATGAAAAGAACATAAATTACCAGAAAAAAAAATATATGGTAGATGTTTCATGTTAGCAGCTCTGTATCTTCTGTTCCAACACCAATTTATTAAGCCACGTAACTAACTTTAGACGTCTTCTTTCTTTCTTTTTTGAAACTGTATTACAGTTCAAATTCTTCCTCTAGTGCTTCACTAGCTGGGAGTTCACCAAAGATTGCACCCTCAGACTGGGCAGTTCCTCAGGCCTCCAGATTAAAATACAGACAGAAATTTAACAGCCTTGATAAAAGTATGAGTGGATATTTGTCAGGTGAGTATGGCATCTGATACAGATGGGGAAAAAGTCATGGAGCAGTGTTTTCTGTTTCTGGAATGTAGCAGGCTTAGAAATGGAATCCTGGCTTGCTGAAATCGTAAGAAAGTGTTGATATTCAGACCTGTGCAGAAGAGAGGGGGGTTCAGCTTCTGATTCTAGTTAGCCAAGAAATAGAAGTGGGCATCAGCTTGTTGTTTTGGGCTGTGTTAGACCTGGAGTGGACTGTGGAGGCAGTAATCTTCATGGGTGGACTGGGGAAGAAACAGTAGCATTCAGTGGGAAGAAGAGGAGGATAGCAGCCTGAGAACCATAAGGTTGGGGAAGGTAACTCTGTAAAATCAGCAGTTGTTTTTCAAACATCAGGGTTTGAACTGAGACTATTCCTTATGACTCTGTGAAGTGAGGGGCATCTACATCTCCACAATCATTTTTGCGCTATGTGCTCTACTACGTATATATATTAGTAATTGCTTAGGTATTGGGCTTTGTCTTTTTTTCAAAGAAAACAATTGAAGAAAGACATGACAGTGCTACAGACATTGATTACAACTTCTGAAAAGTAATTTAAGAGAGTAATTCCTTGGTGATTTCCAGTGACTTTTGTGTTGTGTCACAGAATTATGGTGATTTTGAAAGACTTAGTACAAGTTAGTACAACAGCAGAGTTTTATGAAAGTTCTCCTAAAGCAAGACTACTAGCTGTAATACAGTGAGTAGTGCTGAAAAAGCACTTGGTAGGTTTAAAGTCAGAATGTATGCCTATAGCTGATCAGATTTATCATTTTGATTGAATACTTACCAAGCCCCTGCCTCAGTTTTCTAGTCCGCAAAAGAAGGATGATTGTCTCTTTCTTGAAAGGGACTCAGTGCTTTTTATCTTGTTTAGTTGATTTTTGAGCTGAAGATTCCATTGACTTGCCTAAAAAAGGTTCATGGTTCTCTGTTAACTAAGGAAAATTGGCAGTTTTCCCACTTACAAGCTTAAACTTTCAGCAGACAATCAGTGGTGCTCTTGTAACAGCTGTGGAGATTACTATAAATGCCCATTTTTCCTGTCAGTTTTTCTGTTTTGACCTTTGAATGAAAAAAAAAGGTTCACAAAAACACTTGCATCTGTATTGTGTTCAGATTGTAATGCCTCTTGTTAAGCCTGGAAGCAATGCCAACTGTCAGCCATTAATGAAAATGGATTAGATTAACATTAAAAATAAACATGGCCCAGTTCATGACCCATTTTTGCTACCTGTGAATTTTTGTTTGAAGTATTTACTTTTATTAATATCTTTTACACTTTTTCACTAAGGATTTCAAGCAAGGAATGCCCTTCTGCAGTCCAACCTTTCACAAACTCAGCTGGCTACTATTTGGTAAGTTTAGTTACTGATCATGCATTCATTGCATTTATAATGTTAAAGACAGGAATTTTTTATTTAATAAGAAATGAAGAAGGGATGCCATAGATCTAATATTATAAACTGAAAATAAGCTACTAATTAAAACTGTTTTGGTGATTAATACATTTTCAAAAGACACCTCAGCTTCATATAATCGGCTTTTCACTCTTTTTATTTCTTTTTTAAACTCCATATAATAGTACAGATATGAATTTCAATTATTTCCATTTCAGTGATGTGCTGCATAAGCTGAGGTAAGGATTTATTCATTTGAAAAGTAGGATTGTGAAACAAAAGACCATTTGACCTTGTTAGTTTTACAATATGGAGAGAGATGATTAGAAAAAGAGTAGCCCCCCATCAACTTTTAGAGATTTACTGCAGTTCCCATAAAATATCTGCATATTAAACAGTTTTTAAGATTTGTCTTTACTGTGGTAATAGAAATACTTACAGTTGTTTGAAGGCTTGAATAATCTGCCTTCAGCCTGCTAGATATGGTAGTTTGGATTTTTGCCTTCAGACATAACTTGAATGTTATGCATAAACTTTACTGTCCCAGAGGAATTCATAGTAGTTCTGTGCTTTACAGGTCTTTCTGAGACAGTGCACTTTTGTCTTCCTCTTAATTTTGTAATTTGTACCAGCAGCAATCTGAAACATTGCTGTTATTAATTTAACTGATTTAATTACACACTGTGAGAGTAAAAATGGAGTTCCTGGTTGTATTCGTCCACTCTGGAGTATGGGGAAATATAGCAAGTACATAGTTGCTGTTTTCCTCCTGGGTGCCTGGCCTGAATTTACCAGTAGCGAGTGCAAGGATATCTCTGTACAGATGTAGAGGATTAACAGTCCAAGTTACAGTTTCGCCTACAGTAAGGAATTACCAATATTTCTACTGGAGCTGTGGCCTTCATTGTAATTACTGTAATATTATTGCTGTTATAAGTAACAATAGTGTGTGAATAGTGCTGTTCTGTCAACACAATAAAAATCTTATTTCATCATCTCCTGCTTTTGTTTTTAAGGATGGCGTGTGAGTAGGCGGTGGATTTTTTGTCTGTTTGCTTCCTTTTTGATTTTTTTTTAAACTGTTCCATATTTTTTGTCCAACTCAGTGTGTGCAAAAAAATGGCACAAGCACTTGTTAAGCATTTCACATAAGTCCAGTCTAAGGACACATTCCTGCTATTACATCTATATAGCTCTTTGAGAAAGGTTCCTGCTTGCCTGCATCTCAGGAAACATTTCCCCCTCGCCTCAGACTGTGTGGGAAGCATTTTGAGTACAAGTAGGCTAACAAATATGATTGTGTGATTTGCCCTCTCTTTAGAGGGAGTGGTTACCCATTGCAAAGGTGCTCTGAGGCAGCTTGTCTTCCTTGCACTGTCAAGGAAACACAAGGGGAAAAAAGACTTATTTACATTATTAAGACAAAATACCTACTTCCATCCAAATTCATTTTATTTTAATTATTTCTGCCAGATCATTTCAGAGAAATTATTTATTTTCAATACTATTTCTGTTTCAGGTGTGAAAATTTCCAGCTGTCACTTATGAGTGATTGTGATGTTTAGTTCTGATTATTATTTCTATTAAAACTATGCAGGTCGCTAGCTGATATTGATGGAGATGGGCAACTGAAAGCTGATGAGTTTGTGTTAGCCATGCACCTAACTGATATGGCCAAAGCTGGGCAACCTCTGCCACTTACTCTGCCTCTTGAACTGGTACCACCTTCTTTCAGGTAAATCATTGAGGACAGTGAAGCATACTATATCTTCAATGGAAATTTTTTTATGCAAACAGAGTAACTGTCTTATTTGTCTAATGGTGTTTTGTGGTTTGGTGATTTTTTTTTTCCTCTTCCCCTTCCAGAAGTGGAAAATATACTGAAAATATAAATGGAACTCTGCCATCTTACCAGCCTGTGCAAGAGGAGGAGCCACAGAAAAAACAGCCAGGTAAGATAAGGTTCACAGTCTCAGTACGTAGGGCTGTCTTTGAAGGACACTGAAGCATTTAGAAAGTGGAAGACATAATCAAATCCCTAAGGGGCTTCACTTCAGGAGCTAGATCCCTTTTAAGTTGGATGGTAGAAAGGTTGTTAAGTGGATGTAGTTGGCCTATTACATCTAATAAAATTGAGAAGGCAAAGATAGGGGCTATTATTAGCTGTAGGAATGGAAAAGTGTGCTGATTAATAATGTATTTTGGAAAATAAATATTTCATTTCCAACGACCGCAATGCTACTGCAAATTTTTTTGCAGTTGAGTGTTACTGGCATTACTTTGTTGTGGGTATTTTCAAGAGATTCCAATGTTGTTTAATTACCTGCAAACAAGATATGATTTGCACTTGAAGTAAATTCTACTGTTGGTTACCTGATGCTACCAGCAAAGGTCTGTTATGTGTGGAGTGTTGGACGCAACTTGCTTCTTTTTTTGGAAGGGTGGTTGTTGGGAGCCAAAATCATTCCTTTGAATCTCTTTTCATCCTATACTGCAGAGCTGAGTTTAATCCTGTTTTGTTTTCTGCCATTTTTAAATCAAGAAGATCTTACAGGAAGCACCCTTTCAAGTCTAAACTCTTTCTCTGTGTGTTAATGTTTCTTGCACAGTGGAAAACCTTTTTAACAAAAGATTGTCTTCTATTATGAAAGCTATTCCTCTGTATTTCCTCTAAATTAAAGCCATTTTCTTGGTCAGTTTTAAATTGCAACATTTTGCAATTGGAATAGACTTAGGAAAGTTCAAAGGTATTTTTGAAAAGAACAATAATACCAGAAAAAATGCAGGATGCTTATGTCATCCATTACCTAACTACCTGAACTTGCCAAAAAGAAAATATCTATCTTTAGTGGCGTAACTGAGGTATTTGTTTGAGAGCAATGTTTTGCACAGGACAGAAATAATTACTTTTCCTTATTTTAGTGACATTTGAGGACAAAAGGAAAGCAAACTATGAGAGGGGAAATATGGAGCTGGAAAAACGCCGTCAGGTCCTGTTGGAGCAGCAGCAGAGAGAGGCAGAACGTAAGGCTCAGAAAGAAAGAGAAGAACAAGAACGAAGAGAGAGGGAACGTCAGGAACAGGAACGCAAAAAACAGCTTGAAATGGAAAGGCAGCTGGAGAGACAACGAGAGTTGGAAAGACAAAGGGAAGAAGAAAGGAGGAAAGAAATAGAAAGGCGGGAGGTTGTTTTCTTGAAATTATTTTTATAATGCTTTAAGGAATATGTACATGCATATGGTATTCACTTTGTGGAGCATTCCAGATTTGAGCACTGACTTTGGCTCTTTCTCCTTGAATGGCCAGTGGCAGGCTCTTGTGGAGAAAGAATGTCATTTCTGTCTGAAAATATTGCGTCTGTTACAAATGAACAAAGTGTTGGTGTAAGTCAAAGACTTTCACGTACTTCAAAGGATGGATGAGGCTTCTTGGAGGATTTCTTAGGTTTATATAAAAATCTATATTCCAAACAGGATTCTGCTGAATTCATAATTGATAATATTTTGCCATTTGAACTTAAGGCAAATTTGCTTCTAGCTGGTGTCTCACTGCATGCATAAGATTTGCATATTTTATGTAGTTCTGTCAAATACTTAGAAGAAGTTATGAGTGATAATCTCAATGTGCTCATTTATGACTTATATACATTATGAATACTATTCATTATATACATTTATGAATACTTAGTATTCTAAGCTAAATGGATTTTCTCTCTGAATTAAACATCTTTCTTCAAATTCCTTTTCTTCATCGGAGTTATGAGCATGGCATAAAGAATCTTTGAGGTCGCTTCATTCTTTGATGCTGAAGTTTGCAAGGTCATTTTGAAAAAGCCGATGTATTGTGTTGCTGTTACACTATTTTCAAGTAGAGCAAATTATATTAAATCATGGTCTCTGGGTTCTGTATCTGCATGGTAATTTAAAGTAATTTAACTTCTCCATAGGCAGCAAAACAAGAACTTGAGCGCCAGCGACGATTGGAATGGGAGAGAATTCGTCGCCAAGAACTTCTTAATCAGCGTAACACGGAACAAGAAGAAATTGTCAAGTTGACCTCTAAGAAGAAGAGCCTTAATCTTGAATTAGAAGCCCTGGTAAGACATAAATTTTATTGCCTGTCTTGAAATGGAATGCAATATTTTAAAGCACACAAATCTTAGAATATAGAATTTATAGTCTGTTAGGGGGTTTCAGTCTGCTTTAGATGAGCAATCTAAAGCAGATTTTTTTTATTTTAAGGGATTGATTGTATGGTAGTTTCCCCATGGACTTAGTGGAGAAAGGTTTTGTTGTATGTGGTATAATTTGTCTTTGATTTCTTTCTAGACGGACAAACATCAGCAAATCTCAGGCAGATTGCAAGATATTCGAAACAAAAAGCAGATTCGGAGGACCGAACTGGAGGCTTTAGATAGAAAATGTGATCAAGGAATTATGGAAGTCAAACAACTACAACAACAGCTTCAGGTACGTAATTTTCTGTTAAGCTTGCACTTCTCCTGTATTTCCTATTCTGTTTCAGTAATTTTTGGTATAAGTTTGAATAGGGAGGAAAAGTGAATCAGTTTGATTATAGTGCAGAGAGGAAATTTGCAAGGTAGTCAGTGTTGCAGAGGCTTTCAGTTCTGTTTGTGGTGTTAAAAGAATTGATTATGTGTACTACAACAAGCTGACAGTTGAATGAAGACAGTAGTCAAAACTTTAGCTTTGTTTTTGAACTGATAATAGTGACTTCTTTTAAGTGTTACTTCTTTTATGACTCCAGACTCAAATTTTTGTGAGGAAGGTTTTCCTGTATGCAGAGCAAGTTGGTCTTTGGGCTGAATTACTTTGCAGATATTTTTTTTCTTTTTTCTGTCTTTGAATAGCAGCACATAAATAGTTGGTGACCATAAGTCATCTGCTACTATATTTTTATGTAATGCTCCTGACCATCAGGGAAATGTATTTTCATGTTTATCACAGAAAGTTACTGTTTTATGTTAGACTTGAGACAGTCAACTGTTCATAGAATGGCTTAGGTTGAAAGGGATCTTAAAGATCATCTAGTTCCAACCCCCCTGCCATAGATAGTGCTGCCAGTCACCAGATCAGGCTGCCCAGGGCCCTATCCAACCTGATCTTGAATGCCCCCAGGAATGGGCCTCATCAACAGGCTCCCCTTGATCAGGACCCTAATTTTAACCCATAAGCTCTCAACCTGATCATGGCTGATCCTCAGAGGCAGCTCTTCACACTCCTATTCACTTCTTAACATAGAGGGCAACTCACCTGCCCCTCTTACCCTGCTTATCCTTTCTAAAAAGCTCATAGTCCTGTTCTTATGATAATATTTATACTTCTAGTGAGTCTGTTTTTTTCACAACTGTGTTAATATTTTGAGGTTAAAATATATTTAGTTTTAATATTTTTGATATGGAGAGTGTAGAAGTCATTATTCCTCTACCCTGTAATGATTGCTTACGTCCATGTTTCATTACCATGAGTTGGAGTTATGTTTGAAAATTCACCTATTTTTTCTTATTTTTAATACTATTTATATATCTATATGTTATGTTCTCTTCAATATCTACAGGAGTATCAGAATAAACTAATATATTTAGTTCCTGAAAAGCAATTGTTGAATGAAAGAATTAAAAATGTTCAACTCGACAACACTCAGAGTAAGTGCCTGCAAAGTAATTTTCTTTGGTTTACATTACTGGTTTTTCATCACTTTACATCATGTACTGAAAAAAGGATAACCAAGCTATAGGATACAAGGGGGTTAATCATACCTTCATTTTTAATATATTTTCAGTGGGTTCCACCTCAGAATTGTAGCATCTGCATTCCATTCCTTCTGTCATGTTCTAAATATAGAATGAACAAGCACATTTTTTTAAGAAACCACAGATTTTGCTTGAAAGTTGATTTATGCAGTCTATGCACAGGTACTATGATCCTTATTACACAGTGTCTTTTTGATAGTGTAAACTCAGGGGAGTTCATTTAAGTAAAGCTTACACTGGTCTTTGTATCAGATGATTCTAGAAGTTCCTGTCTTCAGAAGCTTGGAGTGAATTGGTCTAATATAAAAAATGATTTGTGAAGTATTCCATATATATTACATGTAATGCCTCTACATGTTAGGTAGTTGTTGGCCCATTTCTTCTTTGTGCTCTATACAAACAAGAAGTTATATCAAAGGATTTTTATAAGGAAAGAGTTTGGAAATGTATGTATGTATAATAGGGAAAAAATAATTTGGTGAAAACAAAAATCCTTATAAAATTGCTTGTCTATTTTTATGCAGATGCAGGAATTGCTTCAGTGCACAAGAAGTCTCTAGAAAAGGAAGAACTATGCCAAAGACTTAAGGAACAGTTAGATGCCCTTGAGAAAGAAACTGCTTCTAAGCTGGCTGAAATGGATGCATTTAACAGTCAGCTTAAGGTACGTGCATTCTCTAAATAGATAGTCTTAATACTGGTAAGCAGTATCTTAATTTCTTTATCCACGCGTAAAGATTGGTGACGCTTCCAGCAAGCTTTCAAAAAGCTCTTCCCAACTTTCAATGTCACATAAGAATTATCAGAAGTCTTGGAGTACAAGAAAAATTCATTTAAAGCTGTTGCTAATGTACTAAAACATCAACATCTTGCTAATCATTGTTTTGCATGAATCAACAGTCGCTCACTCTCAACTGTTGCCTCCTCGAATTCATTTTGATATAGAGTTGAGGTTTCTCAGACTCTTGCGGGTTCTTTTCTTACGGGGTTATACAATATTCTGGCAGGGCTACCATTTTTGAATTGTAATTTGAACATTTAATTTTTGTTGAAAGAAGCACAAGATTTCATAGTACAATGTACAGGATCTGTTAGCAGACTTGGATGTTGTTCTGTAAGTAAGCATAGACTTCTTATTTGAGTATAAGGATGTATGTTGACTGCCAGACCTAAAAGCATTTTTATTTCCAAGGCAACTCTTGACTTACCTGCAAATGCATGCAACACTCAGGCATGTATCCACTTAACATTAGTTGACAGCTTGCTCCTAGTGGCATTGATGTGAACTGTATTCCTAAGTAATGCATTTATGCTGGGCCAGTGTGATGGCTCTACACTCTCCATGAAAAAGAACATAGATTAAACTTGTAAACAGTTTTAAGAGTATCTTTTCTTGGGGAGGAAAAAAAAAAAAAAAAGGCTACATGTAACACTGGTTACATGCATTTTTAGTTACTTGTATACTTGCATGGCTTGCCTTGTTCAGTGGTTGCATCCAGTTCAGACTTCCCTAAAATGTTTTTCAAAATACAGTGCAAAGATTAATTAGCTTTTTATCTGCCTTATCTTACAGTGTGAGAATATGGATGATTCTGTTCTTCAGTGCCTTTTGTCTCTGCTAAGCTGTCTCAACAACCTCTTCCTCTTACTTAAGGTTATTTTCTAATCTTTGGCTCTTTTACTTTTTAATTATTTCGCAATTTTTGTCTGCTTACTCTTTCTGTTCGGATATATGACTTCTATTAAATAAATTTCCCTGAAAGAAAATCATTAGGCTCTTTTTCTTTCTGCTAGCTTTTAAATCCTGATAGCCATTTTACTTCTTAGTAGACTATGTTCATTAAGTTGTTTTACTCAACATTTTCCTTTTTAGTTAAGGTAACATCAACAAAAAGAATACTGTCTTAGATGGAAACTGTGTCTTCTCCCACCTTTCCATCTGTTGCTCTCTACCTGTCTCACCATGCCTATGTTCATACATTTTATTCTGGGAGTCAGGTATATGAGTTCTGAGTTTGAGTCTAGAAATAGCATCAATGCCCAGGATATGGCGTACAGCACAGCAAATGTAATGCTTCTAAACCTCCAGATTAACCCCATACTAAAGCTTGCTTACTGTTTTTTCTCAACACTGCTTTTGTCTGCTGGTGTCAGAAATCTGACGTGGACTGTTTTTCCTCAAAAATTATTCTCAGAATTACTTCACTGACTTTTCCATTTTGTGTAAGGGTTATTCTCTTCTTAAATCAAAGATATGAGAGATTTTCTAATGAAATTTTGTTTCCATAGTAATCCTTAATTTCTACGTAGCATGAGAAGAAAAAGTATTTTCAACTGAATATGTCTGGTGAAAAAATAGTAGCAAATAGATCAGTTTTAGGCTTTCACTGACATAGAAATCTTGTTACCTTGTCCTTTTCATATAAATTGCACAGTATTTCATAGACAATGTGATTATTGTTAGTGGTACTTATTGTGGTGGAAATAGATCATTCGTTACTGCTCTGTTTACATTTATGATACCAGATACAGAGTCAGGGTACACCTGTAAGCATTGCTCAATGTCTGTGAGTAGGATTCCTAATAATGATGTAGTATCTAACAAACCTCTTGTGTTGTGATGAACTACATTCTGAACTATTTGTAATATTGTTGTTTTTTTCCTGTAAATGTAATTATCTTAAAGATTCATGCTAATGTTACGTGAAAATGTTCATAATCAGAGGGAGATGGAATAGGAACTGAAAAATGTGCTCAAAAAAGAAAAATTCACAGATACAGAAAAAATTCCAGACTGAGTTAGTGTCTTAGGCTGTAGCTTCCTGCAGTGGTAAGCCTGCTGAATACTTTTATAAGAAGTTTTCTGATTTAAGTATGGGACTGATCATTCCAGTTCTGTCAGAGTTACTTCAATCTTCCATTTGAACATAACAATGTGTTGCTGTATTTTACAATTGTGAATGAAATGGAACAGAAACATGGTAAAGGTGAACACTCTACGTGAGGGATGTATACCTGACTTTCAGTTGGAGTCTGCCTCTTCAGCAAATGCATTTTGTGGTTATTTAAAATATGCTTCATTGTCTTCTTTGTCCTTAAATAATGTTCTATTTAAACATCAAGTTTTATGTTTTCCTGTTTCATCTGTCACATTTGCCATTTCTAGCAGGTGTATGTCTGAAGGGCTTTTTGGCAGCCTAAGTTACATGAAAGGATTTGCAAACCTGCCAGCTGTTTTTATACTTTAGTTTGTTTGACTTTCTTTACAGTGACCTTCAAGGACTATTAATAGCTTTAATATTACTTTGTTCATTTGTATAAATGGATAAAGTAATACTTTGGTTCACAAAGCATTACAATGCTTGGATGCTTTTCTCAAAAGACTAGTTTTATTTCTTTTGATGTATTTTATTATGTTTCCTTATCAGGACCTGAGAGAAAGTTACAACACACAGCAATTAGCCTTGGAGCAGCTCCATAAGATCAAACAGGACAAAATAAGAGAGGCAGAAAAAAGAAGAGCTGAACTTGCACAGAGAAAGCGTCTGGAAGATGAAGCTGCAAGGTACCATGTCTAAAATTTGTCAGCATTGCAGTTCTTAAGTGCCATGGTGATTTTGATTTTAATAAACAGGAAGCATATTTGGTAAAAATACAACCTGGTTAGTTGCCCTAGAGAAAATATTCTATATGGAGTACCACTGATTCAAGGTGTTTTGAGTTTCCTCTTTCCAATCTATTTTTATCTTCTTTTTCATAGAATTTTTAAACTCAGATTTGAAGGGTAGATAAACCAAGCAATCACAGTGCTGTTGAAATTTTAGCTTCTCTTATAGATAACTCACACACATCTGAAATTCTTCATATTTTTACCTTGTTTTGGTGGCCTTGAAAAGATCTCAACAGTTTCCTTAAAAGCATTTCTGACTGAGTAGTTCCTAGTTTTTTGTAATGTATATTCAATTGTTAGATAGATACTTAAGACAGAAGGATGTGCATTGACTTCTTAATTCCTGTGTTAATCTTGGAAGCTCAATGAGTGAGCCAATTTTGAATTGTAAGTTTGGTTCCTTTTTTAGGAGGAGAACAAGAAAATTCAAGTATGTCTTTAAGCAGATCCTTTATGTAATCCTGGTTCATGTATGTGATCTTGGCTTTGCTCAGCCCGGCTTTGTATCAAGCACTCAAACTTTTCTGTTGTTAGCTCTTTGTTTCTCATGGTCTCATTCCCAACAAATTCAGTTTTATCTTGTTTTACTGATTAAGAAACAGTAGTTTTTTGGGTATGATACATACTGTCCCTAAGATGCTGCTGTTTTTCCCCTCTCCTGCCCTTCTGCTATCAGCCACCTGTTTTATGCTTAGTAGTCGAAGAGGGTGGCAGAGGTAGGGGGTAAACATTTAATAGGTGCTGAAGACAGAGAGATAAAGTAGCAAGGATGACATGCAAAGGCTGTTTTTATGCTTGTACCAGGGTGTAATTTGATTATTAATCTGGTTGGAACTCTTAGTTTTCAGTCATGAGGCTTGGAATCCTGCTACCTTGGTGGACAGCTTAAAACCAATTTTGTTAAATTAACAGATCGCTTCTTGCTCATAAACATGTGGGTGAGCAGAAATGCTCATCTGGGCAAGTATCCATGTGACAGTCTTCCTGTACTAAGAACTTAAATCCATTTATTATTTATATATGAAATATACTAGCACTCTTGTTAAGGCAGAGCAATCTCCTGTAGAAGAGCTTATTACCCAGAGAGAAAACTAATCAAAATTGTAGACTCAGTTTTACTTAAAAGTTACAAGTTTGTTTATAAGTGCAGCTGATTATTCTGTGAAAAGAATCTCTTTCATTTATAGATGAATGTTCTCCTACCCTTCTGTCATTCCCTTTTTTAAGGAAAGCAAAACGGGAGAAGGAGAACCGATGGCAGGAAAATATCCGAAGGGAAGAGGAGGAGAAAAAGAAGCGATTAGAGGAAGAAAGAATGCAAGAAAAAGTTCAAGAAAAGCTGAAAGCTGAAGAAGCAGTTGCTCTGATGAGAGACAGGGAAAACAAACAGCTTCATGAAGAGGAGGAGAAAAATAGGCAAGCTGCCATCTTGAGAGAAACAGAGCAACAAAGGCAGAAACAAGTGGAAGAAGATAAAAGAAAGCAAGAACAAATTGCAAAAGAAGCTGAGGAAAGGCGTAAGCAGAATGAAGAAATAAAAAAGATAAAAGAAGTGACCAACTCTAAAGGGACAGAGAAACGCAATTCTAAATTAAACATAAGTGAAAAGTTTGCAGATCTGTTGAAACCAACAGAGGGTAAAAATTTTAAGCCACCCTGGACAAATGAAGGTAATCTTAGTCTGCTGCATTGTTGCCTTAATGGTTCTTATTTTTCCAAGTACTATTTAATTCTTCAGATGTATTACTGTTAACGAGACACAGTGGGAGGCTTATTGTCAAATATTATAAGCAAAACATGTTTGATGGCCTTAGCTATAAATCATCCTATTGATTTGGATTGTATTTGTCCGTTTTCACCACCTATGGCCCTGATGACAAATTCTCCAGTGATCGTGGCCAACAAATTGCAAATGTCGGAAACAGTAATATTTTAGCTTTTTCATAAGGCTTGAGCTTCCTATCATTAAAGCACATTGCTGACATGGAGGAGGTCTGTCATATGATGAGTGGATGGACAGGTAATCTTCAGTGATTTATTAACGTTGAAATCCACTTTATTTCTGCATTATTCAATGCCTCTTAAAGAACTAAAATCATCCTAACTTTCATTGTAGGACTTCAAAAATGGTGGTTTAACAGTATTTTCACTAAAGGTGGTTTTGCTTAATTCGTCTTTCTTTAGTTCTTCTCAGTTTTCATTAGCCAGTTTTACCACTGAGTTAAGCAAGAACCAAGTTAGGACAGTGCTGAGAGAGACTTGCACAACTTATCTATACCTTGTAAAACATTCACTTTTAACAGCATCAGTCATAGACTTGGAGAAGATAGATGCAAAGAAAATAGGCATTATGGCATATTACTTGGTTAGACTTTTAAGTAAAATCTTTACATCATTTCTAAACGCTTGTTGTTTGAGTAGTGGTATCTTTACAGACTGGAAAATTATGTGTATGTTAGATGAGACTGTATTAGAGCACTGGCCTAGCCAGAGCTATTTGACAAGAAAAGATGAGAAGATAAAGATCATAGAATCATAGCATGGCTATGACATCAGAGATCATCTAATTCCAACACCCCTGCTACACAGCGTTGCTAATCACTAGCTCAGATACTAGATCAGGCTGCCCAGGGCCCCATCCAACCTGGCCTTGAACGCTGCCAGAGATGGGGCATCCACAACTTTTCTGGGCAGGCTAAGCCAGCACCTCAACACCCTCTCTGAAAAATTTCCCAGACATCCAATCTAAATCTCCATTCTTTCAGTTTAAAGCCATTCCCCTTGTTCTATCACTGTCTACCCATGTTAAAAGTTGATTTTCCTCCTTTTTATAAGCTCCCTTTAAGTATAGAAAGGCTGCAGTGAGGTCTTGTCCTATCCCCACAGACCCTGCTAAAGAGTCTGTCCCCCTCTTTCTTGTAGCTGCCNACACAGCGTTGCTAATCACTAGCTCAGATACTAGATCAGGCTGCCCAGGGCCCCATCCAACCTGGCCTTGAACGCTGCCAGAGATGGGGCATCCACAACTTTTCTGGGCAGGCTAAGCCAGCACCTCAACACCCTCTCTGAAAAATTTCCCAGACATCCAATCTAAATCTCCATTCTTTCAGTTTAAAGCCATTCCCCTTGTTCTATCACTGTCTACCCATGTTAAAAGTTGATTTTCCTCCTTTTTATAAGCTCCCTTTAAGTATAGAAAGGCTGCAGTGAGGTCTTGTCCTATCCCCACAGACCCTGCTAAAGAGTCTGTCCCCCTCTTTCTTGTAGCTGCCCTTTAGATATTGAAAGGCACCTATCAGGTCACGTTGGAGCCTTCTCTTCTTCAGGCTGAACAAGCCCAGCTTGCTCAGCCTTTCTCCATAAGAGCCATGCTCCAGCCCTCTGATCATCTTCATGGCACACCTCTGGACCTGCTCCAACAGCTCCACATCCTTCTTGTGCTGGGGACCCTGGGCTTGGATGCAGTACTCCATATTGGGCCTTACAAGGGCAGAGTGAAAGGAGACAATCACCTCCCTCTCCCTGATGCCACCCCTCTTTTGGTGCAGCCCAGGATACAGTTGGCCTTCCAGGCTGCAGATGCAAACTGCTGGCTCATGTCCGGCTTTTCATCTACCAGGACTTCAAGGTACTTCTCTGCAGGGCTACTCTCAAGGAGTTGTTCTCTCAGTCTGTATACATACCTGGGATTGCCCTGACCCAAGTGCAACACCTTGTGCTTGGCCTCATTGAACCTCATTATGTTCACATGGGCTCACCTTCTGAGCTTGTCCAGGTCCCTCTGGATAGAATCCTGTCCTTCTGTCCTATCAACTGCACCACTCAGCTTGGTGTCATCAGCAAACTTGCTGAGGGTACACTCAGTCCCTCTGTCTGTATCATTGATAAAGATGTTAAAGAGCACCAGTTCCAAAATGAAATCCTGTAGGATGCCACTCATCACTGGCCTCCACCTGGACATAAATCCGTTGACCGCAACGCTCTGGCTGCAACCATCCAACCAATTCTTTATCTACCAAATAGTCAAGCCCTCAAGTCCATATTTTTCCAATTTAAAGATAAGGATGTGATGTGGGACTGTGTCAAAGGCCTTGCACAAGTCTAGGTAGACGACATCAATTGCCCTTCCTTGGTCCACCAATGCCTTCACTCCATTATAGAAGGCCACCACATTGGTCAGGCATGATCTGCCCTTGGTGAAGCTGTGCTAGCTGTCTTGGATGATCTCCTTGTCCCTCATGTGCCTTAGCATGTCTTCCAGGAGGATTTGTTCCATGGTCTTGCCAGGCACAGACATGAGGCTCACCGGCCTGTAGTTTTCTAAATCTTCCTTTCTCCCTTTCTTGAAAATGGGAGTGATGTTTCCATTTTTCCAATCACCGGGGGCTTTGCCTGACAGCCAGGACTTTTCAAATATGATGGAGAGTGGCTTGGCAACCATATCAGCTGGTTCCTTCAGAACCCTGGAATTCGTGTAATTGGGCCTGATGTACACATTCAGTCACATGAGGTGGTCTCAGACTTGCTCTGCTCTTACAGTCTGTCATTTTTGCACTTGAAAAGATGATGTACTTCATTATCTGCATTGCATTTGCTGTGATTAACATGTTTAATTCTTACGTTTTATGCATTCTGTTAGCCTGTTATCTAGTGATCTCTTCTGATGCTTGTTTAGTGTCTTTGGGGCAAGAACTGTTCTCTTTTCAAATTCGTAAGCGTTGCTTAAAACGTCCGGGCTCCTGCTAAGTGTATGTCTTTCAGTTTTGTCCAAATGGTGACTGGTTTTCTTATCCTTTCAGGCAATGCAATTAGTACCTCAGAGTCTAGGAATTCAGTTGCCTTTGTAAATTACAGAGCTTTATATCCATTTGAAGCAAGGAATCATGATGAGATGAGCTTTAATGCTGGAGATATAATTCAGGTAAGATTTGCCTTTTGTATTTAACTTGTGAAGAAACAAGTCCCTTCTTCTGACACTAAGATATGCCGTGTCTTGTGTGTTGGAAGCATTCTGTTGATGCATTTTAGACTTCAAATTTAAATTACATGAGGAGTTATGTAAATGCTGTTGGTTTTTTGCACATGCAGAGGTGGGCATCGTAAGAGTCTACCTGAAGTATGAGCACAGGAAATAAAGGCATGAATGACTATAAAAGATTATATATAATATTATTAAAGACTATATATAATATAATATTATTAAAGGCATTTGAAACAGACTACTTATTTAAAAAGTCGATTCTTCTGAATCTTAATACTATTTTCTAATGTATCATCCAACTCAATCTGCTGTTGGTGTTTCCTTTATAAGTGCTCTCTCAGATATCTGTGGTAGTGTTTTCTGTGTCTGTTCTTTGTAGTATTTTTCTGGGTTCAGCTGAATATGCTATCTGTAATGCTACAACAGAATCATAAGACTAGAAATGTTTTATGTCATCTCGGTTGAAATCTGCGTTATTTCATGTAATTATATCATTTATCAGCATATGGATTTTTTGAAAGCATATACATTCAGGTAGACTTGTGAAAACAATTCACAGCTGTGATGATGCAGTATCTGTGTGATGTATGTATCTGATATATAAGTACATATGGTTCCCTCTCATTCAAATAGGTGATAAGGGAGAATTCAGAAAGCAGTGTGTTACAGAATATTAAAACCTGTAGGTGTTACCTTCAATTTGATAGTGTTAAATCATTTATTAGCATTTTCATGCCAGTGAAGCATAGAAGAGAAAACAGAAGTTGGTGTTGTTTTGGCTTCCTTTTCAGTTATAATTAACTATCTCACTTAACTGCTGATATCTTATGTCAGAAATATGCCAGCAGCTACCACATCCTCTCCTACCCCCAACCTCAACTAAGCTAACTAGCTGTTAGTTTTTGGTTAGCTGCTAATTTTAGCCTGTTTTTTCTTACTCTGCCTTCTACTACATTCAGCATGATGGAGGCTTCAGTATTGACACAGATCTATAGTACAACTACGCTTAATCGTTACAGTAAATAACAGAGTTTTGGATGTGTTTTGGTTGAAGTTGATTGGAGGTCCGGTACCTTCTTTCTCCATTTTAGACCACCACAGTTCTCTGAGCAGACTTGCACAAGTTTTTGTGTGCTGCTAGGCTAGCCAGCCGCTGCTTCTTGGCCATGTGTTCAATAAAATACAACACAATGTGTCATAATCTTTGGCAAGCCAGAATTGCTCCAGGTATAGTCCCAGATATCATATTGTTTGGGTCCTACTTGAAGGAATATAACATCCTTGAGGCCTGTCTCTGCTTGCTTCCAAAAGTCACTGAAATTGGCTGGCAGGTTTGGTCTGTTACCTTGGGAGTTGCTGCTGGAGACGCAGTGCAGTTGCATCACCACCTTTCTTTCGCAGTGCAAAATCCGCTCAATTCTGGAAAGAAAGAGAATTGAAAAGGCTGATGCCATGAGTGCTGCTCATGTTGTTCAGTCTACCAACGGGTGCTGACACGAGATATTCTATTGTTTCACACAGCTAATTGTGTTTTCTTTGTATTTATCCTCCTGTCGGTAGGTTGATGAAAAAAATGTTGGAGAACCAGGTTGGCTTTATGGGTGTTTTCAAGGACATGTTGGTTGGTTTCCATGCAATTATGTTGAAAGAATACCAGAAGGAGAAAAACCTTTATCTCCTAAAAAGGCCTTACTTCCTCCTACAGTATCTTTATCTACTACCTCAGCTGCTTCAGAGTGAGTTTTTGTTATTTTGTGTTAAAAATGTTTTTTCAAAGTTAAGGTAACACGCTGTGTGCTGCATGGCATCATTCAGTTATATAGAAAATATAAATGCAGAAAACTTACTGAAGAACCTACCTGAAAGTCGTAGCTAGCGTATTAAAATTTGATAGCCTGCTTTTTTTTTCACTGTGTAGAATTACCTCCTTAAATATATTTTTAAAAAGTAGTGACTCTTTTTGAGGTGCTTTTAAAATACGAGTTGTGTTTAATATGTCCATATTTGATTTGCAGACCACTTTCACCTAGTAAATCTGTAGAAGAATCTGATTACCAGAATGTACATTTTTCTAGCCTGAACGTTAATACAGCATGGCAACAGAAATCAGCTTTTACCCGCACTGTGTCCCCTGGATCTGTTTCACCCATTCATGGACAGGTATATTGTGTGAGAATTGGAGAACTTACTGTTCATATTAATAAAACTTTTTTTAAAGCAAACATACACAACACAACAGCAACAAAAAGGACAACAAAAAGCTCTTTTCTAATACTGCATGCACTGGACAGGCCATGGGATAAAGAAAACATTCTCAGTTCTCCACTGGTGTGTATTGACATTATTCTATATTGGACTGGTGACCGAGAAAACATGTACAGTATGTTTCAGAATTCTGTAATTTTCACTGTAATTAAACACACATGACATTTGTAACAAATAGGAAATAGTTGAGAGATTGTTTCTTATATACAAGAATGTAAAACATTGTCCAGATAAAGAAAATAATACTCAGCCAACGCTTTGGAATGAACTTGCTTAGGCTGCAATAAATGATGCATCAGTGTATGTTTATTTCTAGTAGTTAGGAGTAGTGCAGTCAGCCAACATCTCCACTTCTGTCTTCACAGGGGCAACCTGTCGAGAACTTGAAAGCACAAGCACTTTGCTCTTGGACTGCAAAAAAAGATAACCACTTGAATTTTTCGAAAAATGATATCATTTCTGTCCTGGAGCAGCAGGAAAACTGGTGGTTTGGGGAGGTGCATGGAGGAAGGGGTTGGTTTCCAAAATCTTATGTCAAGCTCTTACCCGGAAGTGAAATAAAAAAAGAGGAGTAAGTGTAACTTTTACTATTGTTTTATTTGACTGTTTAAAAAAAGAGGTGTTTGAGAGTGCAAAATCATTGCAGTGGAGATTCTAGATACTATTTATGATGCACTGTTCCATTTTAGGCTTTTATTATTTCATTCTTGCAAGCCAAGTAATGTTGGGCTCACTACTGTGTAAATAAACAGTCTTCCAAGCTGAGTGCTGTGAAAAGTCAATGGTGTTCAATTATTCATCGAGTGCCAAACTTTCTCTTGGTTCATTACCAAGTCAGCTCTCTTGCAGTGTGGTTGCTTTCTGTCTCTGAAAGGTGCCAGCTTCTAAGTGACCTACAAAGAATTCTTAAACACTTGGCATTATAAGTTTGTAAGGCACATCTTGCAGAAGTAGTGGTGGTTTTCTTTCTTGAAGAGATGATTATTTCTATTCTAATGCTGGAGGTAACTGCTGAGTAGTTATTCAAAGCCTTGTTGTTGCTGGAGTGGCTGCACCATTGTGTGTGAATTGTTCTTGTTGTGTTGTGGTGAAAGCTTTTACAAATACTCCAGAATGAGAGAATTTAGACAAAAATCTTTATTTTGTACTTTATTTTTCAGATAATTTGCAAATGCATCTTCTAGTGTTTATAATATTACATTGTTTTTGAAGTGTGGTGTGCTCTCAGATCTTAAAACCAGTAATGTCTGTCAGTGTTTGACAGGCAAGGAAGCTTTTGTAATGAATTCAGAGAAAATACCAACTTGGAGACACCTGAAGTGAGCTTAATCTCATCCTAATCAAGAGATGCGTTCTTGGTCAGCCTTTTTCATTACTCAAACTTTTCTTTCCCCCCCTGCAGACCGGAAGCTGTTTATGCAGCGGTAAAGAAAAAGCCCAATACACAGTCTTACACAGTGGGAGAGGGTAAGAGTGCATGAAATATGTTACTTAATGATATACTGTGTTTCTGCTTAACCACATGTGACTAAGCTTAAATACATGAAAAATTTCTGAGCAAGGCTTTTAATGCTTGTCCAAAAGATATACTGCAAATGTTGAGCTGTTGTTATGAGAATCTTGAAACAAGAAGTAACATTTTAGCTAATTCAAGTTGAGCATAGACATATTGGGTTTGTTTTGTTGTTTTTGTTTGATTGCTTCTGTTTTTCTAGGGCTAATGCTCTAGAAATAATTGATTTCTGAAAATTAAAATGTCTCGTCCCTATAAACTGACTTCTCTTCCTGCTGTTCTCTGCTGTACTAGTAAAGATATGAGAAGGGATTTTAGCCTGAATGTGGATCATTCTCTTTTAATCAGTAGGGAGTAGATGAAATAAGTATTACTGGAGAAGAGATTGTGGGAAGCACTTTCTAAGCCTTTTAATCTAGTACATTTCTACATTTCCTCAGTTATGTTTGTATTCCACTTGTGTTTTTATTTCTGCTGTATTAGTCAGATAAGAATGGGTTTAATCAGATGCAGGTGTGGAATGTACACGCCTCCTGTGAAGCACTGAGGTAGGGTGGAATACTTCATACAATAGGTGTAGGTTCTCTATCTGTGATCTACAGGCCTCTGCTTATCTACAGTCTGTTGAAAGTATGGTAACTCACTGCCCAATTCATTTGTTTGTGAAAGGCTTTGTATCCTTAATTCAGAGTTGCAGGCATGAGGCAAGCTGTGATTACAATCAGGTGGGTAGATTCATTCACAAGCTTGCTGAGACATGATCCACACTATGAACACACCGATGAACGTTGATATCAAAGATACTTTTACATGTGTCTGATGTACTTTTATTCTCCCATCTGAAACTATTCTCATAACGTTGTATGTACTGTTTGTGCAGAGTATGTTGCGCTGTATTCATATTCAAGCTCTGAACCTGGTGACTTGACTTTCACGGAAGGTGAGGAAATTCTAGTGACCCAGAAAGAAGGGGAATGGTGGACAGGGAGCATTGATGACAGAACTGGCATCTTCCCCTCCAATTATGTCAGACCAAAGGATCAAGAAGTGAGTTCTTACTTTGAGTCTTACATAATGCATGATGCTTTTTCTCAATTTTAGTCTATTTCTGTTATTGATACCTACCTATTAAGAGCTGATTTGAAGCACAGATTAAAGTGTTTGACAGAAAAGAAAATCCTAGATAACTTGAGTCTTGAATCAGTGCTCTAGCCGTAGTGTCACATGATTTGTCTCAGAACAGGATCTTGGTATTTTATTTAATGTGCGCTCAGAGTCCTTTTCATGTACTTTCACATGCTTAAAATCAGTGTAAACTCTACTGCTTTTATTGCACATTAAAAGATTATTGTTGTGTCTTTGTTATAGGGTTCTAGTAATGCTGGCAAAACTGGAACAATAAATAAGAAACCTGGTAAGTGCATGATAATTTTTCAACATTTTGCACTGTTTTTAAGTGATTATGAGTATTTAGGTGCATAGTGTTTTAATGACTGCTAGTGTGCTTACCTACAAGATGGGTACCAGCTTATTTCTTTGGAAATAGCTCTTATCATAATGAAAAAATAATAAATGCAATTAATATGCTGTCTTTTCAGAAATTGCTCAGGTTACTACTGCTTACACTGCATCAGGGACTGAACAGCTTAGTCTTGCTCCTGGACAGCTAATACTTATTCTGAAGAAAAATGCTAGTGGATGGTGGCAAGGAGAGCTGCAGGTAATTGATTGGACTTGATGAACAGCCATGAGGTGTTCTTTGGTTTGATTTGAGAAAACAACTGAGTACAGTGTTCTAAAAGCTGGTTGGAAAGCTGTAGTATCACGTTAGAGATACTTTATTTGATACCGAAGTGAAATTTCCATAGAGCAAATACACAGCCCTACTGCGAAATTGTGCACTCAAATCATTAGCTGTGCTGGAAAACTTTGAATCTGCATATTTGTCAGAGCTTATTAGGATGCAGCAATTTGAATTGAGTTGTTTTATCCCTTAGCCAGATCTTACCTTTCAAGGCATTTAGTGCTTAATTCATGTTGGAAGACCGATTTTCTGTATTTTTGTAGGCATAACTGTGTGATATATTTGTTGTGTTTTTCCAATCCTTAGACTATTTTGTTCAATTGTGTAATAACTATTTAAATACTTACAGGCAAGAGGAAAAAAGAGACAGAAAGGATGGTTCCCTGCCAGCCATGTGAAATTACTGGGTCCAAGCAGTGAACGAACCACGTCTGCTGCTCCTTCAGGTGGGGAAAAAAAAAAAANATTTAGAGTATATTATTGAACTGCTTTGATTTTTCACATACTAATTTTAATCTACACTGTTTAATGGCCTTATCTTTCTGTGTATTGTTGTAGAAAGTAGGGTCCTTGTCAGAATCTGGCTCTTTTGACAGATGTGTCCTTTCAGATACTATCTCTGTCCGTGAAGGGTAAATCTCACATCATCTTAAAACAGTTCTTCATGGGTTCCCTGCTCTAGCCTATACTATCCAGTATGTACTTTAAAACAGAAAATCTCAGTCATACAAAGATGTTTACATCCATAAATCTGTAAGATCCATAGTCCATTATCTATGGCAAGAGCTTTTTCATTTTTCTGCATGCTCTGAGGAGCCGCACTCCCCTCTTCTGGGAACTCCTTGTCAAATACTAACAAAAATCCTACAGAAAACTAGCAATCATTGGCAAACAGCTCAGAATTACATGCACTGCCCTTTCTAAGAGGGGAAACTGAGCTGCAATTTCCGCTATTTTTCACTTCAATAGCTGGGTACAAATTGAGATTATTTCACAGAAAAATAGCTTTTATGGTTTTGTGCTGTTCTCCAAACTATGATTTGCTTATACAACAGTTTCCTGGATGAAACTTCCTTTTGATGAAACTTGCAGTTCGTGATGAGCTAATGCATGTTTCCCCTTCTTTCGCTGCATTTTTCTCACAAGTACCACCTATAAGATAATCAAACTCACTCTCTCTGCTGAGCCAGTGGAAGAGAGAGAAGTATACTTGATTTTGTTTTTAAGTATTCAGAAGGTCAATAGATTATATGCTAACAGAATTCATTTGCTGTATGAATGCATAGATGCATAAAATGGAAATAAATATTTCTGCCTGGCCCCGCTCAAAACCCGAGTAAAAGAAAAGGGAGAACCATTCCACATCAAGCTGTGATCATATTTGGTATTTTCTTATGTAACAGTTTATGTGAAGTTGTTGTTTCTTTCCTGTGGCTATGTAAAATAATGAAAAATACTCTTAATGCTTTGTGCAGCAGCATTCTCCTAACTTTTTTTTTTCTTCATAGTGTGTCAAGTAATAGCAATGTATGATTACATGGCAAACAATGAAGACGAGCTCAGTTTCTCCAAAGGGCAGCTTATTAATGTACTGAACAAAGATGATGCTGACTGGTGGCAAGGAGAAATCAATGGTGTGACAGGTCTCTTCCCGTCAAACTATGTGAAGATGACCACAGATTCTGATCCAAGTCAGCAATGTAAGCAACATTTTTTTTAAAGAACATTTTGTTACTTTATTTATATTCTTTTGCTTTGTGCTTGGAATTTTGAGTTCCAAGCATCAACTGAATTTATTGATACTTTCAATACTCTTTCTTTACTTTACTATCGTATTCAGTACTTTAAATACTTTTCTGTTTAACCTACAAACAACCATCACATTTCCAGCCAACCAGGGTGTAATAGTCAAAGGGCAAGGGTGAGCTGGAATAATAGATCTGGTAGGTGTTCACCTTCCATTCAAGAGGCTGATGTTTGACAATTTGTACTGACTGGAAGTCAGTGCAGGTATACTATGCTTGATAGAACTTCCACAAGTTTTATAGACCATGAAAAAGTGTCTGCTGTAGTCATCTTTAACTTAAATGTAAACAATTTATCAATTCAGTAAAAATAATCACAGAAAGGATTTTAGAAGAAGATTCTAGCATTAGCAAGTGAATCAGTCCATGGTAGGTATGTCTGTCCTGGCTCACAGCAACACTGCTCTCATCCAGTTCTGATAAACAAAGATATGTGTATCAAAGCATACTTTAAGCTGAAAATCCTTGGCAAAAGGCTGAGAACGGAAAGCTAGAATAAACACCTGTCTGAAGGTCAAAAATTTTCTGCCTTTTTTTGCACATAGACACAGTAAACATTTCTGGTTGTCTTTTTTTTTTTTTAAATGTCATTTTTTCTTTTGTCACCTCTCCCCAGAGAAAATTACCACTGTTTGTACTCCCTCAGCTTTTCATCCTAGGACACTTTGATTAAATCAGCTTTTAATCAGCCCATGGCGTTGGTGGTTTGGGGAACCTGCTAGGGTTTGATGTATGTGATATAAAAATTGTTCCTTTAACATAGCAAGTGAAGGGACAAGGCTTGCTGTTTTTTCGCTAGGCATCATTTGTATTTTTTGCAGTATAAAGACATACATCCAGAAGTCTGGCTGAGGCATACCCTTAAAAGCCTGTAGCTAGTCTGTAGGTGCAGTTAGCATTTAAGATTTGACTAACTTAGTTGTGTTGTAGGAGAAGAATTCACGAACTTGATTATGGAGACACAACTTGGATTGGAAAGATAAAATATTTTCCCTGAGTAGCTACTGTACCTGGTCAGAAGGCACCGTTCTTGAGTTTTTCCTTTTAGTTAAATTACATCTCTGCTAATGCTGCTGGTAGCACTTCATTTTATTTTAAATGCTTCTGACTGGTGTGACTGTGATGTCAGAAAATTCTGTGTTCAGATTGAACGTAAACAGCTCTTCATTAGGCGTGCCTAAATGATTGAAATATTCCTTTGAAAGTTTTTTGTTTGCATACAGACAAAATCTCAGTTTGGGAGAAATGGTATAGGCTAAATCCAGGCAGGCCATGAAATTAAGATTCCGGCTGAGTATTAAAAATTTCTGAATTTTCAAAAATAATAAAGATACTAGCTTATCACACCAGGTGAGTTCTGTAGCTGAATGTGATAAGTGCAAGATGGTTACATAGAATGCTGGTTTTCAACAAAAGCAGTCTTAAAATCAAATTGTAGTTGGAAACATTTGCTAGAATAATCTTTCTCATTGCTTGTTGATGTATCATTAGGCTTTCATTTCCTCAGTGGTTTGGTTTAAAAATATCTCCAGCCACATCAAATTGTGGCTATGTGAAGAGAATTGTCCTTTGAGATTGTATTGAAAAGGTCAGCCAGTGGCAGTCAGCAAAGAGCAGATGTCACCTGTACTTGGTTGTTAGTTTTCTCTGTTTAAGAAGTTGCCTTATTTTCTAAGAAGCAGATCAAGACTGATGCTTTATTTGGAAAAAAAAAAAAAAAAAAAAAAA
>WBMW01005902.1:485369-578808 GCA_013396635.1 Penelope pileata
CTGATGGATGAAAAATGTATTGAAAAACTAAAAAAAAAAGTTCTCAAAGTATTTCAAATAAGCCAACTTGTATATCAGTTTTTTGCTAGAATTTTCAATCTTGTGTAGTAAAACGTGCATCTGGAAACTTTAGGAAAAAACAGCAGTATTCTATCTAGAGCCCTCTCAAAGCCAGCATTGACCTTATTACTCCAGTGCAGCTTTGTGCAAATACCACTGCACAGATCTCTGTGACAGCACAGATCACCTGAGCTGCTTTCATGTGGTGTGAAGTCTGAGCTAGTACGTTGTGTTAGCAGGAAGCAGTAAGTTTGCTAGCAGTAAGCTACCGTTCTGAAACCAAAGAACTATTTAAATATGTGTATCCACTGAACTTTCAAACTTCCTTGTATTTTTTAAAAATATTTTTTCTTGCACATACTTAAATGTAGTACAGAAACTGTTACTAGTTTCGTTGAGAAATCAGTAAGAAATTGTCCCACAGAAATGTTTCTGTGGTTCTCTAAGGGACCAGTTTAGACATAAGATAAAAAATCAATATAATTTTTAAAATGTTTTATCGTATTTTAAAAAATTCCAATGTAAGTATTGCAATGCTTTTGTTGACAAATAGCAGTTTCTCCCACTGTCTCTTCCAGCTGGACAAATGTAGGAGTATTTGAATGGAATCAGGCAAATTGGGTTGACTCATGTGGGTTTGAGGCTTACGAAAATTGTGCTTTTTCCTCAAATTTAAACTCAGTTATATGGACCACCTTGGTACGCAGTCTTTCCTGGGGCTTCCTGGTTATGACTGTAATGGCAAACTTCCCTAGCAGAGTAGAAATTTAGAGCAGCAAGTTGGTTCTCCTCTTAGGTTGCTTCAGTAGCTCTCTCACTACAGCCTAAGCCTTAGTAACGGCGGGACAGAAAGCTCTGAGTCATGCTCTCAGTGACCTTGGTGATGGTGAGAGTTACTTGTGTTTTAATGACATTTTACTAGCCCTTATTCCAATGTTTGACCCAAAATCATCTGCATAAAGAATAAAGATATTGTGCAGGAGGCTTTAAAACATAAGTAGCTGTAGATTTACTTAAAGGACTGTGTGTTATCTCGTGTTTGAGTGCTCACTCATCCATTCAGGGTCAGATCTTACAAGCACTGCCAGTATCTGTGTGGTATATCCCTACCAGGTTCTCTTCCTGCTTGTCCCAAGGGATATGGGGGGGGGGGAGGATGTGGGGTGCACTCACCACTTGATGCTTCTTTCTGATCTTCTTTCTGATCTGGTCTGGGGATAATTTTGTAATTTGAGATGGCCTTCAGCTAGCTTAAAGAGTTGATCTTAGAAACTTGTTCCCTCCCTAATTATTGGGTTTTCAGTTTGTCATCTTACCTGGGACAGGTCTGAGCCTTTTCCTTTCCTTGTATTTTCCTTATTCCCCTCATCCACCTCAGACGGAAGCAAGACAGATGGTCCAGCTGCATTGACAAACTCAGTTGCTGGCTGCTTTTAGGACTGGAGATCTGCTCGTTCTGTCAGGGACACTTGCTGGGAGCTGGAGGGCTCAGCCAGGCGGATGTGCCCTGCACTGGGTGCGCAGAGGCGCTGGGCTCACGCTGTCTGAGGCGTCTCCTCTCCATTTGTGAGATTTCTCTTTCACAGAGCTGAAACGTACCAGTTCTTTCTGCTTTAATGTGTGCGTAGTTGCTCTTTCTGTTCACTCTTTTTCCATTCCATAGCCCAGTGTTGCTGAAGTTCCTCAGACACTGCCTCCTTCCCCACTGAATCTGCCTGCTGTGCCCCCTGCCAGGGCAGTGGGCTGAGGCAAAGGTGGCTGCAGTGGAAGCACTGGGAGCTGATCCTTCCTGTTCTTGACGTGCTTATGACAATGGTGTGAATTTCCTTGATGTCAGTAGTAACACCGCTGGATCAACGTAATTTCCCCCCAAAAACCTTACTTCTACATGTGACGTGTTAGAGAGATGATCTGAGCCCTATCCTTTCAACAAGGAGCTGCCTCTCCAGAAGTTCGTTTCTGTGCATGAAAGTTCATAATTCCTGTCCTCCATTATCTAATTAGTGAAGCTGACCCATTTTCAAGGATGTTCATAGGGAAAAACAAGTTCTGCACTGACGTGCTTGTGGCAGGTGTGTTTGTGTGTCTCTGTGGACAACATATCTCCAAGCACTCTAAGTTACTGCACTTCTCTTTTTGGTTATGGAATAAGAGTTCCTGGGATCAGTGGCTTTGACGTGTTGCATGTCGCAGGTCTACATTCACTTTTTAACACGTGGAGATTACAGGGTATTCTAAGATTTTATTCAACAGCTCCAGAATATTCACCCCTCTTACCAGGGAGCAAATGTGAGATCTGTCCCTCAATTCATTGTCATGTTGCCGTTTTGCAGTTCTAAAAAGATCTGGTGAGTCTCAGCCAGGGTTGTTCAAGCTTCCAGGTCTGCACCAAAGGATGCCTGCAGGGTGTGCACTAAAATCCGAGTCTTACATCTGCTTCTACCTTGACATAGCAGTGCCTCCTTGAGATGCTCCAGCCTTTCATTTCTGATGGAAATATTAAAGAATGTGGCACTTCCAGCTTCCTGGACAAGTACTTACCAAAGACAAGGTTTTATTTCATTTCAGGCTTTGAACAGAGTTGAGCAGGTTGATTTTTGCATGCCAATATGAATAAATTCCAGTGACACTTTTCATTACAAGTCCACTTTCTATCTGCTTTTCTCACATCTCGTTACAAGTTTTTTAGGAGAAATCCTGGCTTTGTTGAAATCTCAGGGAATTTTGCCATTGCCTTTTAAAAACAACCCAGGGCTTGACTTTGTGTGTAAAGTCTACATAACAGAAGTCTTCCTTGGGAAGAAGCTTTCTTCAAGTGAGTCAATTCCAGTGTTTTTCTGAGTCAGTGATGGATGGTCGCAAGTGCTTAATATTGTGTATGTTTATAAATGTAAAACTGCAAGAGTAGAAGCGCGTGTGATGTCTGTTTTCAGAAAGCTGAGTGTTAGTCTTTCCTGTCTGACCTTTTTGGTGTTGTTTTGTCTGTCCGTAGAACTCATATGTTTCACTCTTCAAATTTATGTTCATTTTCTCCTTCATTTTTTTTTTTGTTTTTTTTAGGACCCAATGTTGTCTTCCAGTGTGAAAGCACCTCAGAGACCCACTATCCAAGTTTGACTGTAGCGTGGAGGCAGGGTGGCCAGCCCTGCTCAGATTTCTCTGAAACAATCCTTTTGCTTCGTTTGAATGCTAGCTCCAGTCACGAAATTAGGTTTTGTGGGTTTTCTTATCATCTACAGTTGCAGCTGATTTGTAAAAGGAGAAAGGATAGTGGGTCTTTGTGTGGCTTTCACTGCTGTTCATTCTTGTTTCCTTCAGCATTTTTCTTTGGCGTTGATAAGCCCAGATCATTAGCATGCATATCAAGTTATCGTTTGCATGGTGGGATTGCAGGCACACAAAGACCCACTATTTGCACAGTTTATCTGAGCTGTTTTGAATGGGCAGTTGTGTTCTTTTAATGTTGTAATGTACATACTTTGCAGAATTAAAATGTTTGCTGATTGCTGTTTTAATTTACTTGATTTAAGCTTCTACATATTGAGCTTTTAAAATTGACAGCCTATAGGGTTTGTTTTCTGGATGAGCCCTACCTGCTGCTGCTGGTCACTGTGATTCCAAATATGCCACGTGATCTAAGATTCAGATGTGTTAGATCTGGTGCAGCCCAGCCTTTAAATACCCTTTTGATTGAGGAAAGAACTATTAAGCATAGAATGGAAGATATCTTTTTTTCCTTCCTTCACAGTAGCCCTACAACAGGAATTCAGGTGTTCTTGGCTCAAAATGTCCTACCCCTAAACAACTTCCTTTCTTTAAATATTTTATTCTGATAACTCATATTTGCCTTCAGTTCTAAGAGACAGCAAATACATACTAGCTAGTGCAGTAAGTGCTGCTATACCTCTGTGCTGCCAGGCCCCTGCCCTGCCACTTTTATCCATTAAATCATTCTGGTACTGAGTGGTGTTCTGTCTGGCTGCAGCCTGCAGTGACTTAATGTAAGTCCTGACTGAAAGCTGCTGCTTTTCTGTTTGTTGGATAGATCAGCAGCCTAATACACAGGCAGCCCCGATAAAGAGACATTGTCAAGAAAGGAACGCTAACAGCCACCTGGAGCTGAAGGCAGAGAATTCTGGTTTAAAAATGGAACTAAGTGGTCCTTGAAGGTACAGTTGTGGCACGGGTGCAGTGAAGGTGCCCACATCTTACTAGGACGGGGGAGGGAAGGAATAGAACTTCAGGGCTGTAACCCTGATGTCCCTCTAGTTGAAAGGGTTAATCAGTAGCAGACTGCTTGTCTGATGAAATAGTTCTGTGATCCTGTAAGAACAGGAGAGATCTATTTAATTTAATCTTATTTAATTTGGTTGGTTTCTGAACTTGGTAACAAAACAGCAAAGGTCACTTATGCAATCAGAAATGTTTACAACCCACGCTGTATGTTTACTATACATATGTGTATATATGTGAATGTTGTGAAGGTACTATCAGGACAAGGTTAGTCAAATTGCAGAGATTTAAAAGCCTTTCTCCAACATTTCTGTAGAAAGAGTGGAATGTTATGTATTTAATATACTTTATCAAATAATGTTTGTGTGCCCTTTAGGTCAGAGGTATATCTTTTGTGCAATACAGACCACAGCAATGTGCCTACATAAAACTACAAATGGATTTTTATTCTGGATGTATTTTGTCTAAACCGGTATTTTGTTATAGATTGACATGATGCTGTTGTAGGCAAATAATGTGCTAGATAATTTCTGCAGTATTCTAGCTGACTTGACTTCCTTTTGAAACTACATTTCTCAGTGTTTCTACTAAAGTATGCTAATCACTCTGAATTGCCTTCTCTGAATTTCTGGCTTTGTAAGTCTGTTTAACGCAGGCTGAAGTGTGTTGTGCTACACCAATGGCGTCAAGCAGTCCCTCACTATAGTCTAACAATGAGGTGATCTTACAAATTACCCCATTTCTAAAAGGCACTGCAGGATCTGAGCTCAATTGACTTCCCAGTGTTCAGTGCCAGATTTCCGTGAATGCCAAATTGCTGCTAATTGCTTTTGGAAAAAAGAAAAACAACTTCACATCCTATCTGGGGTGATCTAGGAGACAGTGTTATGGCATTTTCCGAAAGCATTCTGCCCATTTTTTAGTGGTACAAGTGGTATCAAGTGCAGTTTCACAAAGGTAGCTCTTCAGTGGGGTACACAGGAATGAACGTTAATAGGTATTGAAGCAGCTGCCCCTCAGTTTGAACTGATGAGTGCTGCGGTGAAGCACTGAGGGCTTTCGCAGTTTCTCCTTCTAACCTTTCAGTATTACATGAGTATGCTCTAAATCTTCTAATAATAATGATAACAATAATAGTAATAGACTTTACTAATGTTGATTGAAAAAGACATAGTCCCTGCCTTTGTGCAGATCGAGCACCATCACCTGAGAGCTCTGCTCCCCTGTCACGTGCTGCTGCAGAGGGAATTGCACAGATACATCAGATTACCAATGGGAAGGGCTCTGCTGAGGATGTCTTTAAAGCAGGATTTTAAAACAATCTTCTGTATCGTTGAAGAGGTGTAGCTGATACAAGCTGAATTTAAATCAGATTTTTTTTTGTTTTAAAAACATTTTCTGATTTTGTGTAATCCACTCTTTCGTTGACAAAGGTTCCTGGAGTTAGGTTGAGCTATTGGCCCAGCCAGCCAAGTCAAACTGATGTTGAAGTGTTAATTCCAAATTTGGGTGCAGACCATTGGCTTTGGAACAGCTACAGACAGGGTGAAGATGAGGGATGTCTGTGCCAGTCCCCTTTCAAGCCTGAGAGCCTAAATGCTTCTCAGAGCAACAGGACATTAGCAGTTAATTCTGAAGCCACCAGGAAAGCAAAATATGGCATTGCCTACAGCACAGTACTTGTTTAATATCATTTTCTATGGGCTGGCAGAGAATGGGAGCCATTGTGTAATGGGGTGAGGATGTAAGTGGTGCTGGAAGTGCACAGGAACAGGTACTGAAGTGCTCCCTGATTTTGTAACTGCCTAGTTTGTTTGCACAACAACCTACAAATCTTAGTTTTCAAAGCTGAGTTCCTGATCCAGCGATTGGATCCATGCAGGAAGGTTTTGTGCAACCACCAAGACCCGGCTGCAGGTCTGGGCTGTGCAGGAACGTGAAGGGCTGCAACAGCACGCAGAGTGCTGTTGGCATCGTTAGTGTTTGTAGTTGGGGGCACAAAAGGCATAAAGCTCCACCAAGAGTTACACACTAACGATTGAAAGGTGTCCTACCAGTCAGCATTTATGCCATCCCAATGCTTTGTCAGATTGTATCCCCGTGTGGTGCTTTGGGGTCGGGTTCAACACCTGTACATAGATCTGCTCGTAGAACGCTGGCAAACATTGGCCTTGAGTCATGTTGGGAGCTGCTGCAGGGTAATGCTACTTCAATGTAATGAACTAATAAACTGCTGCTTAAGTGTGTGCTGCCTTAAAATATCTTGTGTTGTTCTCTTCACGCTGGAGTGTTGATGTGTGAGGATGACTGTTGGGACATGCAAAATGCAGGCTGTGCTTAGCATGAGGCAATTGTTCATCTTTGTTTTTAAACAAAGTTGTAAGATAACTATGCAAATGTACTTTATTAAAGGGACACATAAAAGGATCTAGTTTGTCTGTTGTGGTTTTTTTGTTCCTCTGGGGAGGTCTTTTTTCCTGTCTGAATAGCTCTGTACATGTGTTACGCTACCTGGTTCTGTGACACAGTGACTGAGTTCTGCTTTTCACCTCTTGCAAATTGAATCATAAATTTCTTCTGTTGTAGTGGAAAGAGCATACTGCATTTAGTGCAGGGGGAGGCTGGACAAAATTCTTCTCATGTTTCCCAGGGCCTGATGGAAACTGACCTTTTCCTGGCAGCAAATTTGCTGTATTAGTTCCTTTCATGGGTTGCAGGAGGTGCAGAGGCTCCTGACAGCGACAGGCATGGCGGGAGGACCCGGCAAGGCGGTGCCAGCTGATGGGGGGGGGTGTTCCACGATGCTGTCAGCCTGTGCTCAGGCTGCAGTGAAGGGACTATTCATGCCAGTCCATGGCACTTATGATGAGCTGTACTTTTTCTATGGTAGCCTAGAAAAAAGGTAATTTAGACATTTAAAAAACAAACAAACAAAAAGACATACTCCTACTTGCTTTCTCTAATCGTATCAACTGATCTGAGCTTAAAGAAACAAACACCCCAAACCTGAAAAAAAAAAAAAATACAACCCTAAACAAACCAAGCTGTCTCCTTACAAATTGAACTTATAGAGACCAGCTCTGCCCCTAAATAGTCTCCACTAATGCCTCAAAGCAGGAGTGCCTTTGGGCTTACTGAGCTGTAGATAGATCCTTCAGGGATCTATGTGCTTGAGCACATCTCTGAGGCTCAAGGTGTCTTTCCAGAGCTGTCACTGTCAAAATGGGTTTTTTCGTTCATTGTTGACTGGGGAAGGTCACTGGGGAATGGGGCAAAGCCCCTGGTGCCCAAGCAGATCTTGTTTGTCTTTCTATCATAGAAGGATTTCTTCAGAAAGTGCCATTCTTCCCCTACAACTTATTTCCCTCAAATCCAAAATATGTCATTAATTTGAGAGGACCCCCCAGCCCCCGTTGTTCAGGTGTTTGAATCTCACACAGAGAAGAACATCGTTTGGGTATGAAACTCAAGCTTTTCAAGCAGGGTTAGCTGTGTTAGTAGAAAGAAGGTATTCAGGTCTGTTTGGAGAGGAGAGTATAATTTTAAACATAAATTTAGAGACTGGGATTTCCTGTTTATAAACTCTCCAGCTCGTTCTACCCTGCCACTGTGAGACAGCTGCTTCCTCACCTTGGAGAGCAGGGTTTAGCACGCGGGGCACCACGGCCGCAGCAGACGTTGCTCCAGCGTTAGGGCCCACGTTGCAGAGGTACCACACTCACACTGCCTTCATAGATGCTGTGCTCAGGAGGGAGCTATGCAGACATGCTGTCAGTGGCAGAGGCAGGCTGGATGGCCTTCCAAAGGTAACATCACCTTATCTAGGCAGCAGAGAGGTCAGCTCACAGCGTGGGCAGCTGAGGTTCCCCACTGCAGGCTCTCCGAAAAAGCTCACTGCTTTTCATTAGCTGCATGGCTTGGGGTGAGGCGTCACAAGCCAGAAGCCAAAGCAACAGCCTTTTGCTGCCAAAAAAGGCAGCCCTGCTGCTTCCACACGCATTCCTGGCTGCTAAACCAGCAGAAAACCAGTTTTATTTTTTGCCAGGGTGTGAGCTGGGAGTCAGTGAAGTGCCAGAGCTGGTGCAGGGAACAGGAATGTGGGAGGAGAATGGGTGGAGGTGCAGGCTCACCCTTTCTGTACCAGACAGCCAGTGGGTTACTGTGGCCACTGTGGAAAACTTTGGTGAGTGCATTAGGCAGGTTGATTGATTCTCTCATTCACATTTCTTCCCTTCAGATCCCATTGCCTAAATTTGCCTTCTAAGATCAGATGTGTGGAATCCACGCTATGTTTTTATGCCAGTATCATCAGACCCATCAAAATTCAGAGCTTTTTGACCAGGGCTGATTTCAGCGTAAAACAGCATTCATCCATTGAGCCCCAAAGCTGTGACAGCCCAAGTGCAAGGTTAGGGCAGGAGCCAAAGGAGGGAACTGTGGTTTTGTGTCTGGCAGTGAGCTTCGTAAATCAGGTCTGTTTTAGGTGCATATAAAGGCATGTTTGCTTCCCAGTTTGCTTCAACTTGATATGGATACAACAAGACAGAAACCAAGCCAGGAGTAAGGGTGTTTGTAACAGTTCATTCAATACAGCAGCAGGAGCTTCAGTACATTGCTGCCCTTTGTTGGAGGACTGCACCTTGCAATAGGAAAAAGAACCATGTGCTCAAAGCTGAGATCTAAGGTCTAAGTCTGGGCAAATGAAGTATGGTTACTGCACAAGCACTGACAGTCCTAAAATTTAGTGTCTTAGGAACCAGCTGGGCTTAAATTCAGTTCTGGATGTGAATTACACTAGAACAGAAGGGCACACATTGACCAATGTCACTCTTGATGGATTACGTGATACCAGCTAGGTTTTTAAATCTAGCTGTTGTCTTTACTGTTGTATTCCTTTGTCTTGCTCCAAGGGTTTCCCTGTTAAAACATCCCAAAAGAGATCACAAAACTCCATTTGATAAGTGTTTCTCCAGTGTGGACTTCTCGTTGGTGAAGGATGCTGCTCCTTCAGAGCAGCTTGGTGCCCATCCAACAAGCAGCACGCAAGCCTGGGAAGTTCAAATCAGGCCGCTGTCCCATCCAGTGACATCCAAGTGTTCACTGTTTTTTTGGCTTCCCTTCCTTTTTTTCTATTTTTTTTCTACCTTACAAATTCATTACTAATTTTGGTTTCATTGGTTAGGGCAATCCTCCCACAGACAAATCTGTGAGTTGGCAGCCAGTAGATTAAGCCACATTCCAATGTCCTGGATGCGTTAGGGTGACAAGGGAGGTGCAGCCCCTTGTACTGTGGGTCGTGCTGCCTTTCACTGTACCCATAAACTTCCAAGAAGTATCATTCCTCTATAATGAGCTGCTGCAATGTTCTTTCCTGTATTCTGCAAAATCTGGTTTAGATGTTATCGAAATCTGATGCAGCTGCATAAAGTGTATACTCGTAAATAAACTGTGTTTCTTTTTTTTTCCCCCGCTACCTTGCAGTGCTCTGCTAGCACGCGAAGGCCAACAGATGGATCAGAGTTTGACTTTACGTACTCTCCTTTACCCATCTAAACATATTTACCACTTTGTTGTTACCAGTTTTCATTTCAGTTACTAAACTTCAAACACTATTGTCATGTTTACTAACATTTAGAATGAGGAGAAAAAGTGTGGAACTGTAGAGTCTGCATGTTATCATAGAAAACCTGGTTTTGTGCCTTTGGATGTCCTGTGTGTTCCTTTTGCATGATTTTGATTATTCATACTGAATGCATACAAACAATTCAACATATCTCTGGCTCATTTGGTTTCTAAACTAGGAAAAAATGTTGTGCAACTGTGAGGTTATGCAACCATAAAATTATGCAGTGTGACTTTGCAAATTTATACTGGTGGTTTGTACAACAAATTGATAACCAAGGCAGAGTCCTTGAGAAATGGGGTCGAGATCAAAGGTGCAGTGTCATGAATCCATACCAGACACATTCTAGATGGCTTCATCTCACAACAGACATTGTGTAAGGTAAGAGAAAATCACAATTTTGAAACCAGCAATGCAGAAAAGAAGAGATGAGAAAAATCATGAGACATAAGAAGTTACAGGAAGTCAGGAATTGTTACTCTGCATCACAGTACGAGAACAGGGGATGCTCGAAGACTCAAAACTGGCATAGAGAGAGGAGGGTGCAAACCACAGTCAATTGAAGCTCAAAGCTGCTGGGGATAGGGCTTTACAAAAGCAGCCCTGTGTGTAGTATGAACCTTGGCCTGGCATATGTTGATGAAACTTTGTTAATTCATTGGATCTGATGGCTTGAGTGGGATCTGAACTACTGGCTTGCTTCTTGTAGGGTGCGCCGATCTCCAGAGCCTCGATACCATGCAGCCGATGGAAAGGAAAAGGCAGGGCTACATCCACGAGCTCATTCAGACAGAAGAAAGGTATATGGACGATCTTCAGCTTGTCTTAGAGGTGAGATGTCTTGCATGTGAAAAGGTGTTTGGAAATACACAACCTTTGTCCTATAGAGTAATAGCAATAAAGAGATTCTTAAGAATTGTGAACTGCCAGAGGAGGAAAGTGATGTTCTGTAGCACCTCCCTTTCCTAGTGAATGTTATGGGCTTGTCCAACAGCCTAAAAAAATCAAGTTGTGGAAGACCTTACTTTATACGGACCTTACTATTTTGCAAATCCTGTTCTTAAGAGTTTGGCTCAGTGCTCGGAGTAAAGATGATGGGCAGAGCTGGGCTGTCTGGCAAAGCTGCACGGGCTTAGAACACACTGTAAATACCATAAAAATTTATCATCTGCCTTCATCTTTCATTGTATTTCTAGAAACAAGACTGCCCTGCTAGGTAGGGCAGTAACTGGCCAGCATGAGAAGGCCTTGGGATTCTAATGATCTCTATAAAGCAAGTGCATGGCAAACAAACATTAAAACCGTGGGGCGTTCTGGTGTCCAGAGGTGTTGTGCTGAGGGTGCCTGAAGGGGAAGGGGTACTTCTGCACAGTTGTTAACTGTGGCTGCTCTGGGTACAGGGATGGCCGTGATGTGCGACTGTCATTTGTGTCGTGTTCGACTCTGAAGTCATTGGAATGCTCTTTGGCCATACAGCCAGCCTGCAGGCCCCAGGCCTTGTCCCTGCTTCACAGGTGGTGATGCTGCTGTCAGGGTGAGATCACACACTCAGGAAAAACAGTGACAGCTGTCCCAAGTGCTGGAAAGGAATTGCTTTTAACTTCTGTGGTGATACGGGACACTGAGCATTCAAAAAACTAAAAAAGCAAAATCAGTGCTAACCTAGACAAGAGGAGACTGAGTGTTTTTCTCTGAGGAACTGCTCACCTTTCTGATCTTTTTGATTGCAGGTTTTCCAAAAACCAATGGCTGATTCAGGCTGTCTCACAGAAGGGGAAATGGGGCTGATCTTTGTTAACTGGAAGGAGCTCATCATGTCAAACACCAAGTTACTGAAGTGAGCACTTAGTTGCATTTTTGTCGGTCAATTTTGTGTGTATTTGCTGTGTATGCAGTGTGTGCATTCAGAACAGCTAAATACATGGAGAGCACCTCAGAAAGGAGTTGTTACAAGAGACAGGAATGAACAGCACACTTAGTGTAACTCCTTGGAGACAGACCCTGCAGAAAACAGCGAGCATGGGAGGTGTTCTTATGCAGAGCAGTCTTCTGCTCTCTAAAAATAAGTGTTGGAGAGACAAAGTGGCTAATTAACTTGTCGTCATGGGATGCTGGTTGAACGCAGTGATTGGTGTTGTCCCAGAAACCTCGAATTCCCGGTCACGCAGACCCTTGGGGCAGATCTGTCAGGTCAGCCTGAGCTTCCTGCACAACGTGGAAGCTGTTCCTTAGGGGAATCCACCTTGCAGGCTCACATCCTTTCGCAGGGGGATATTGTAAGAATTTTGATTTAGGCCTTACAGCAAAGTTGGACAGTGATTTCTTTTCTCTTTAGGGCCTTGCGAGTGCGTAAGAAGACAGGAGGAGAAAAAATGCCAGTGCAGATGATTGGGGACATCTTGGCAGCAGAACTCTCCCACATGCAGGCCTACATTCGGTTCTGCAGCTGCCAGCTTAACGGGGCCTCGCTGCTGCAGCAGAAAACTGATGAAGATGCTGATTTCAAGGACTACTTAAAGGTATCTTGTTCAGCAACTTTCTTTCCTCAATGACAGGACCCTGTCTAACCAGCACTGAGCAGACCAAAATAACCCAGAGGAGTAAAATCTTGCAAAAATAGACAAGAACCTTCCAAGGAGTGGTGGCCATGGTTAACTCTGTGGTGGCAACTCTGCCCATGGCAAGGGGGTTGGAGCCAGATGATCTTTAAGTTCCCTTCCTGTTCTGTGCTGTTCTATGATTCCTTATATGTATCTTCAGCACGTACTGTAGTCCATTTCCCATCCTGTCGCTCATTGCTTCAGTGTAATGGTTGATTACACTGAAGTGACAGTGCCAGCGTCTGCACCTTCCCAAAATTCATGTGGTCAAAAGGGGTTGGAGTCTATGGAGTTAAACTAAGCAAGCTGCTGTCCTGGAGGTATGTGCTACTCGCAGAGCAGTGGCTGTGCAGCGAGGCTGGATGGTGGGGCTGCAGCAGGGGCTGGGCTTCCCGTGTGCGCCGTGAGCATCACAGGCAGGCAAGGTGCAGAAATAAGTCAGGAATCGCTGCCGTATCGCAGCTGATGCTGTGCCTTTGAAGCCATGAAAGGAGAAATGCCAGAACTGTTGACATCAGGCGTTTGCATCTTCCATTGTTTTGGTTTTTTCAACCTGAGTGGAGCAGATTCTGTCAGAATGAAAGCTGGAATGGTTTTGAATGTAGGCACTCTGCATGGACAGTGATGCTCCAGCTCGTGCTGGCAAAGCACCTGCGCACAATGACCATGCTGGCTTTCCTGTTTGTTCTAGATACAAGTGGACTGTGCTGTTTGCTAACCTAAAAGCTAAGTATTCTTGGAAAGCCTGAAAAAATTAAATCTGATCAGACTCTTTTCAGTGCAGTGAAGCAACTGTTGCTTGATGAGTAATGCAATGTGTCTGGATTGCACCACAGAGACTCGCCCTGGACCCCCGCTGCAAAGGAATGCCCCTCTCCAGTTTCCTCCTGAAACCCATGCAAAGAATAACGCGCTATCCTCTGCTTATAAAGAGCGTGAGTACCCTGAGTGAAGCCCTGTGGGAGAATGCTTTTGATTTTGGTCTCTATAGCAAAAGCAAAGTCTTATCCCCTTATGGGGATTTCTGTGAGTGTGGAGAATTATTTCCTGTGCTTACCTCTGTTTTTGTCTTGGTTTCTCCCCGTTCTCTTCTGCACCAGATTCTAGAGAATACTCCAGAAAATCACCCGGATCACAGCAGCCTCAGGCTTGCGTTGGAGCGTGCGGAAGAGCTGTGTTCCCAGGTGAACGAAGGGGTGCGTGAGAAAGAGAACTCAGACAGGCTGGAATGGATACAGACCCACGTCCAGTGCGAAGGCCTTGCTGAGGTAGCTGCTCTGCTGTGGCAGAGGCTTTTGCAATTCATTTTGGTAAGGCCAGAGGGGGGAAATGGGAGTGCTTGCTCACATCTGTTACTGGGGCATGTTCCACTGCTGATCTCTTGGCAGAGCTGTTGTTAAATTCTGCTCACAGCCGTAATATGATGAGCTCTCGTTGTCTGAGCGTGATTTTGGCAGTGGAGAATCTCCATTTACCAGTGTAAAACTAATGCCATTCAAACAGCTAAACAAGCAGAAACAACTCCCAGCTCTGAAGTTCTGCTTGTGCTGCTGTTGGGCATAGTCAGGTGTACCCTTTGGGACAGCCTTCCACGTGAAGTGCAGTGCCAGTTCTCCAGGGGCTGTGTAAGGAGCTGGGGTTTGACAGAGATCAGAGCCCAGCGGGTCTGTCTGCTCCAGTGCCATCAGCTCAGGGTGCAGCCCTAAGAGGTGACTGCAATGTCCATGGACTCTTCTTAAACACAACTTCTGGACAGCAGAAGAGTGGCTGTGAGGTGAATGCCTTCATCTGGCCCAACCCCTGCATTTGTTGGTTGTGAGCAGATTTAACCTTCCTAAAGCTGGGAATAGTGCTGATACCGTGACAGACTGTAAGTCAGTTTCCCTCTTCTCCAGTGGTAACTCTACATTCATTAAGCAAAAGACAAGAGGATCTTGTGCAGTTTGAGCAGTTTCTGCTGTGAAGAGTAGCAGGGCCTAATGCCTGCATTAACTTGCTGCTGCTAACAGATTTCTGTCTCTCCTAGCAACCAGTTTTCAATTCCCTCACAAACTGCTTGGGACCGCGGAAACTCCTGCACAGCGGCAAGCTCTACAAGGCGAAGAGCAGCAAGGAGCTGTATGGTTTCCTGTTCAATGACTTCCTGCTGCTCACCTACATGGTGAAACAGTTTGTCTCCTCCGGTTCTGATAAACTGTTCAGCCCCAAGTCCAACTCCCAGTTCAAAATGTACAAAATGGTGAGTGAAGGAGGGTGCCCCGTGGCCGTGTCGATACGACGGGACCTGGCTGCTGGTGGGAATGCTGCTTTGTCTGCTGGGATTCGCTGTCTGGCCCTGCCTGATCATTTGCTGCCATATGGGCACGTACTGGCAGCCAGAATGCATAAATGCCATTTGGCTCAGTCCCCTGAAAAGCTCAGACCTCTTTGTCTTGGTTCAATAAATGCTTCCTTCCCCTTTGTGCTGAAGGGACAGAAATAGCATCATGCCCATAATGGTGCTGTGCAGCTGAGTGTTGTCCTCAGAAACAGGAGCCTTGAGTTTGTGAAAGTTCTCACATCCACGAAAAAATACTTCACCTTCTGACAGCAGCAGAAGGTTCTGCATGCTTGTGGCTTTATAAAGCATGCCTGTTTGTGCAGGACTCCAGAGAGTGGCATGAGCCAAGTTTTTTAAAAACTTCAGTCTCTGTGTCTGCTTAGCATGTGCTCACTTATCTGTGTACTCAACAGTTTGGAGTTGGGGAGATAAGTTTAAGTATTATGGCTGCTTTCAGACAGGGAGCCTGAAAAATTGTTCCATGCAGGTAGGATTTCCAGCTCCACTCTGGGGCTCTGCTCACACAGTTCTGCCCCTTTCACAAAGCTCCTAAGCTAGGAGGGGTTTGTTGGGGTTTAATGGGGTTTATTGGCAGAGTAGTTCTTCTCTCAGTCCTTTGTTGCATCCTTTGTATGGTGATATGATTGTACTTCTTGTATCCTACAACTTTCATTTGCCCTACAGGAAAACCATGTATGTAAATATCCTTGTAAGTTTCTCCTTGCTGTCAGGGGGACGTTGCCACAGCGATGTTTGCTTTCCTTTCAGCCCGTCTTCCTGAACGAGGTGCTGGTGAAACTGCCCACGGACCCGTCCAGCGACGAGCCAGTTTTCCACATATCGCACATCGACAGAGTTTACACGCTTAAAACTGACAACATCAACGAGCGGTGAGTGGAGCCAACACGGCTTTGGGATTAACTGGAGGTGGCTGGAGGCTGTTCCCACGGAGCAGACAGAGGGCTCTGAGCTCAGGGGACAGGGCTTGGCCTCCCCCTCAGGACATCCCCTCCTCTGACTCTCAGTGAGTTACAGAGTTTCTGTCACTTTGTTCTGCTTGTACAGCTCTTGCAGTGGACTACAGAGTGGCAGCCACCTCTCCTAGGTGTTGTGTAGAAGAACAGTTTAGGGCTGCAAAGTCTGGCATCCTCTCAGATTCTTCCGCAGTCCCAGTCAGTCTTTGATGTGCCCCAGCAATTTGTACTAAAATTTCATTTATTTAGTCTGATATGGAAATGTTTTAATGTGTAACCTCTGTTGCTTTCATCCTTAAATTAACTTGCCTTGTGATGCCTCTGAAATCCAGTGAGGAAAAAATGGCAAAAGAGGTTGGGGCAGAGTCGCTGATAACGAGGGATTTCCTACCTGTGGAACAGCTCTCACCATAGGGATTGCTCTTTGCAGCACTGCCTGGGTCCAGAAAATCAAAGCAGCATCAGAGCAGTACATCGAAACGGAGAAGAAGAAACGTGAAAAGGCTTATCAAGGTACTGAGCTCTGTGCTCCTGCCTCACCCAGCCAGGCACCAGCGTGTTCTGGGGGATACCACACGTCTCTGTGGGGTCTCACTCTCCAGATCCGTTGCCCATTTTCATGGCTACAACCAATGCATTTCTTTCTGGCTTTGTTTCCAGCTCGCTCGCAGAAGACCTCAGGAATAGGACGCTTGATGGTGCACGTGATTGAAGCAACAGAGCTGAAGGCCTGTAAGCCCAACGGTGAGTGAAGGAAATCATCTCACATTCCTGCAGTGTTTGGGAAAGCTTCTTGGGAGCAGTCTGCTGGTTTGGGACACATTGTGGTTACAGCTGCAGCTCCTGAACGGATCAGTCCTTTAGCTTCAGAGGACTGAGTGGAGAAACAGCTCTGTGCTGCTCTAGGATTTAGGGATGTGTAACCCCACATCTTCTGGGCAGCAGCACAGATGTGTGTCCCGGCAGCCTGTAGGCAGGGAGGGAGGTTCCTGCACTGCTGAGGTGTTTCACTGCTGCTTCTGTGCCTAGGGAAGAGCAACCCGTACTGTGAAATCAGCATGGGCTCTCAGAGCTACACGACGAGGACCCTGCAGGACACCTTGAACCCGAAGTGGAACTTCAACTGCCAGTTCTTCATTAAGGACCTGTATCAGGACGTGCTCTGCATCACCATGTTTGACAGGGATCAGTTCTCCCCTGACGGTAAGTGCATGAACATTTGTTTTAGGAAAATAACGTGGTTTTGTGACCTTCTGGGTTCACAGTTCCTCACCAGCAGCCCCAAGAGCCTGTCGGTACGATTGCTGTCTGAGAAACGTTGTGCAAGAACATTTCCTTACCAAAGAGGTTGAGCAGCTCCCCAGAGCCAGCAGTCAGATCCCATCCCACTCAGGCATTTGTGTCAGGAACAGAATTATTTTTGTCAAGCTGAGAAGACAGAGAAATTGAAAGCAGTTTTTCTCTGTCATTGTAGGCAGTGCCTGAAAACAAAGTGCTAGGTTCTATTTGCACAGCAATAGCTTGGTGAGCTTTCTTTTGCTTGGAAGCTAACCACATTTTTTGCAGCCAGTAGCTTCCAGTAGTCTTTAAAGGGTTACGTGCTTGTTCAGGGCTCTGACGCGCAGTTAATTATTGTCGATTTGCAGTGGGATGCTTTGAGCTGGGCTGCCTTATGTGTAACTGTAGCTTACTCCTTTCTCCTGAGGAAATGCGACTTTGCTCACCTGTTTCTCTGCAAACTCAGTTTCTGCGGCTCAGCTGATGTGTGGCTGCTGGCAGCTTCCCCCAGCTGCAGAGCTGAGTTCATGTCAAACACCATCACGTTTTTACAGGAAATGGCCACCGAGAGGGTGTGTCAATTCTGAACTACCCTGGAAGCTGACTGGTGGCATTGCCTGACCAAGGTTGGTGTTCTTGGGAAAGGAATGGTGCATAAGCCTAAAGAAAAGTTCACTGAGCCAAAGATTTTGTTTATGGTCTTTGTAGCACTGCAGCTGACTGTAAACAGGTTCCCTCACTTAATTCCGACCTTCCAGCTCTAAGGCAGGAGAACACTGGAAATTGTGTTTCTGAAAGGGCACTGTATTTTTAAAGCCCTTAGATCAAACTGTGACACAAAGGCATGCTTTCCTTTCTAATTCCATAGCACTTTTGTCTTCTAAGAAGACCCTTTTTGGTCACTGCTGGCTGATGTACGCAGAGCTAGGGGCCAGGCAGGCAAGGAGGTGGGAGTGATGCTCCGGAGCCCAACAGCTGGGCCTGCAAACTCGCTCTCCATGTCAATGTTGTCACCTGTCATAAATTTTAGGTGTTGCAAGCAGAAGAGTTCAGCTGTGATAGTACAGAAACATTGATGGTGGTAGTAAAAAATGAATGACCAAGGCAAGTGTGAGAAATCAGAGTCCGCGCTGTAAGGAATCTGCATGGGAACTGCTGTGCCCTGAGCTCTGCTGTCGGCCAGGGCACAGCTTCTCCTTCACGTGGCACGGGCACACTGTGCTCACCTGCGCAGGACGCAGCACTGCTGATTAACCTCACTTTGGGATTTTCTGAGCTTAATGGCATCCCTTACTTCTTTGTACAACAGATTTTTTGGGTCGCACTGAAGTTCCGGTAGCAAAAATCCGAACAGAACAGGAGAGCAAAGGCCCCGTGACGAAACACTTACTGCTGCACGAAGTCCCCACCGGCGAAGTCTGGGTCCGTTTTGACCTGCAGCTCTTTGACCAGAAAACACTCCTCTAAGAACACTTCTTTTAATTTATGAAGGACAAACAAAACTGACAGATCGAACTTTTTTTAAAAAAAAAGAAAAAAAAGATTCTTTGCCCTAAGCTGGTTATTAAGCAAGAATTCCTGCTGCTTTCCACTCCCCCTCCGTTCCCGGTTGCATTTAGCTCCTTGCTGCGTTCCAGGTTGTTGATCTATGCAAACACAGACGTTACTGTATAGACAGTACTATAGCTCAGTGCCTTTTTATTATGTTGGAATCTATTGTGTTTGGATGCCAATGTTTCCATTTTCAGGGCCATAAGAAGTATTATGTAGAGATGTGGCATCAAAACGTACGTGCGTTGCACCACTGAGTCCAGCACACAGACTGGGGAATGGTTTCCTTTAGCACTAGAATCATTCCGTTTGAAATCTGACAAGTGATATCCACTGGAATCTTCCTGTCTCAGGATGATGGTTTTAAAGATGAAATGCTGAAGAAGCCTTAGCACTGGAGAGGTCTCCAAAATCTTGTATGATGTTCTTTAAGAATCGAGTGTAATTCTTTACTTGACTTAGTGCTGCACTGAAATCAGTAACTGCAACTTGATTTTTCTTTCTGCTTCAGTTGGATTAATCATTCTCTGCTGAGACAATGTGGTTGTAAAGAAGAACTAGACAAAATGTTTTAAATACTGTGACCCACGATAATGTGGAAAAATACTTTCCAGCTTTTGGTTCTCCTAAATATAAGTTATTTGTGTACATTTCCTTGGTTTTGCAGACCTCCACGTGAATCTTGAAGCTTTGACTTTGCCAACATGTATATAGAGAGTAAACTATAACTTTATTAATGTAATTTGTCTACAGATGTTTATTGATGCATAGTGATTTTTAAAAAGAATATTTTATTGTACAAGGGAATGTGAAAGAATGAGAAAAAGCTATGGAGCTGAATTCAAGAAAAGTTTATTACAACTTTAAAAGGTTTGCTTGTTGGCCCAACAGGAACCTCTAAAATGAGACTGCTTGAAAGCAAAAGCTTTCTCTTGGCACCAAAACCAGGGCTGATTCAAAAAAGAGCGTTTGTAAAGGGTTTGATACGTTGTAACCATTTTACTGCCTCCTAAAACTGCTTTGTTGAAAAAGCACAGCAGGCAGCGGGAGCAGCGCCTGCCCCTTCTCCGTGGGAGCTGCAGCACCGCCGCTGTCTGAGGGCTGCGCCCTTGGCTGCCACCTGCACACCCTCCTGTTACAGAGCTGAGTCAACCTCTGTTACTTTTAACAGTTTTCTGTGGTTCAGTATTTCTAATCCTAAATAAAACTAAGTCTTGGCAACTCTTGAGTGGTTGTGTCTGCACAGTGGGGGATTGGAGCTGCTGCTGCTCTCAGACTTCAGCACCAGTCCCAGGAGGGGGAGGCAGGGAGCACAGAGCCGTCCATCGGCCTGCGGGCACCACCTGCACCGCACCCTGCACCGCATCCTCAGGGCAGCGGCAGGACGCGCTGCTCAGTGCTGCCTGCCAGGTCCCAGACATTTTGTACCAGAGCACTCACCATCTCCTCTAGTTCTTTCCTGCCATCTCAGAGCAGTGCGTATGTAAAAGTTTGGTTTAATGCTTGTACAGGAGAATGCCTCCACGAGACAGGCCTTGGTAGCGCCCCCGCATTTTGCATCCAGTGTTTTGCAAGACAGTCACTATGGGAGTTCTGATAAAGTTGTGAACAAACAAATCATTATTTCCTTATCAGTGCTTTCTGAGCTGCTCTTCTGTCCAGTTCTGCTAACCATGCACGTAGGCAGGAGCACCTCCTTCTCATTCAAAGAGAGAGCTTGTCCTCAACGCCCATGGAGACTGCTTTCGGCTCCAGGCAGAGCTGCAACAGCTGAAGCTCAACACAGGCTTTGCCGTTCCCTCTGCCCACTGCTGACATTCACGTTTCTTGTGATACGACATACAGCAGACTCAGGAGCTCGGGTTTACACAGATTTTGCACTGTGTAGAAAAGCAGCCTAGGAGAGTTTTTTTCTAACTTTTCACACCAGTTCCATCACTTTAATATAAAGACTCAGTCACCGTATCAACCAGACTTGTTGGAACTGAGCCTCTTCAGCCTCCCCCAGCAGCAGGTTCTGGCTGTGCATGGCTGCAGCACAGACTGCAGCTGGAGGTAACCGCAGCATTATTTCCTACATTTCTTTGGCTGCTGGATAACAGTTCTGCAGAAGCACAGGTTTAAGACAATGAGTTTATTGCAGTTTTCCAGAAGACCTGCCCTGCTGTCACTGGCTTTGGCAGAAGAGCTAACGCGTAGTGTGCAGATGGTACCTCCTGATGGCTGCGCTTCCTGCTGCAGCCAGCTGGCGGGCAGGTGGCATCATCAGCTCTTGTTATCTTTGTCCACAATCCTCATCCTTCAAACAGAAATAAGAACTGTTGTCAGCCAACCCAACGGCAAGGCTGGCATAGCCCAGCGCAGCTTCCTGCCCCAGCTCTTTCCCAGACTGAGTCACCCCAGGAAATGTTTGTCTTTGTGACCAGTTTCCCTTCTAGAAGTTGCTGTCAGCCCAGAATCGCTCCAGCCGTTCCACTGGACAAAGCCTCAGGCCAGCACGAGGCACAGAGCCCCAGGGCAGGGCTCAGGGGAGGCAGTGGGCCTGGTCCAAGGAGGACGTCCGGCTCCCAGCTGAGCTTTGATGTTCTTGTCGCTGGGGAGCAGGATTTCCCTTAACTGTTGTGTACTGCGGTGGGAGCTTTCAAAAAGAGGTGGATCAGAGCACTGGGACTTGGGAGGGGGAAAAATTAGAAAGAAATGTCACTCTTCCCTGATCCCAGATGCTTCTCTGGCGATCAGAACAGGTTGGCTGGGGCGCTCTGCTGTTCTGAGCTCAGGGAGCAGGGCAGCACGTGGCATCACTGCTCCAGTTCAGAGCTCGCAGAGCTGCAAAAGCTGAGAACTGCTGCAGCTGAAATCCTTTCAGATCCCCCAGTAAAGCAGCCACAAGGTTTTCCATGGCTTGGACTGCAGGGCTGCACACAGGCTGCCTGCAGACAACAAGAAACTGCCCACCAAAAGCCACCTCAGCTCCATACTCAGTTTGACCAGCAGTGCTCCACACTTTAATGCCTCCTGCTGTCCGCTCCATACCTGGGGGCTTTCCCTTTACCAACACTCCCAGAAAAAACAGAATAAAGCACAATTCACCATAAAACATAAGTTTTAGCAAGTGCTTTACTGTGCAACCCAACAAGAGAGGCTTTACCTGCTGTAAGGGCCGTGCTGTGTCTCAGGAAACCCAGCAGCTCTTACCTCCTGGCCTGGCGCACCTCGCTGGCGATGTACCCGTGCGGCACCTTCAGCCACGCGATGGAGTCCATGTGCTGCCGCCCCAGAGGAAGCGGTGGCAGTTCTGCTTTCTGGAATTCCTGCAGCTCTCTGGTAGAGCACCGTCTGCCTGCAGGAAAGGAACAAATGCTTCATGTGAGCACCTACAAGGAAGGGTGAGCCCCCCCAGTGTGAAACGTCTCCAAGGGATACGGGTCACTTGAAGTACCTGTCTCACACCGCTTGCTCACGCCTTTCTCCATCAACCTTTTCTGAATGGCTTGTAACAGAGGATCCCGTGAAGCTGGTACTGAAACCTGTGACAGAGAGCATTACTTCGACCTTCAGCAATACACGAGCATCTTATCAGTCTCAAAGACCACAGTCAGAGAAATGTAAACTTCAAGATACTGATGGTTAGCAGGGAGGAGCATCGGCCTTGTTTTTTATGGACAAAAAACCAAGGCATGGACCTGAGCAGCCCATTTCTTGGAAACATGGAGCATCTCAGCTCCCAGTTCAGACCACATTGCATTAGTCTCTGCCACACATTACAAGACACAGACTGTCCTGGGGGCAGCTGATGAACCCCGGGGGGCATGCTGTCTGCACAGCTGCTGAGGGCTCACAGCATCCAGGAAGGATTTAGAGAATTGCACTCCACGGATTTGTGCCGAGTCCTACCTACCTCTTCCACCTGGTACACAAGTCCTGGGTGCACGTGAGTAAGTTTCTCAAGTTTACTTGCTCTCACTGAGCACACAGCTGTCTCACTGTGGAACTCACCAACCCTCTTTAGACACTGCCCCAATGAATGTGAGATGAAGAAAACAACCCCCCCACCCCCACCACTGCCTACTGTGCCTCCAGATCTGGGCCAAGTATGGACCCACACCATCTTCCCACTGGAAACCATTTCCAAGCACTCTTGGATTTACACGCAGAAGGAGCCAGTACTAATCAGTTCAGCCAATAAAACTAGAATGTGCTGCTCTGCATCAGCCCCAGAGCAGGGAGTCAGGGGCACACCGCCTCCTCTTCAGCCACTCCCTTCCTGCTGGCCCAGGGGGGCACCTACACCTACACAAGCCACCCCACCTTCCAGCAGTCTGTGCACGTCGTCAGGAACAACGGGTCGTATTCGGATGGGTCGTAAGCTTCCAAAGCCACGTGGCGCTGTGGGAGAAGCAGGCAGCAGGTCAGGTCCCTGAAGCTATTGCTAAAGCAAGGTCAGAGCAGCCAGCTGATGGGGAGGGATGGCACAGCCACGTGCAGCACGAGCACAGCCCACAGGGGCAGGGGAAAAAAGGGTTCCCTAATTTTCACACTCTGCACCCTAGAAGGAAGGTGACTGTAGTAACAGGAAAATGTCTCCATCTGTTTTAATTTATCACAGGCATAAAGACATTGTAAGTGCTTTCATGAAGCATCCAGACATAATTACAGACTAAAGTGTTAATCATTACTAGGGCAGTGCAGGTAATGGAAATTCCGTTCAAGGGGAAAGGTTTTGACAGGAGAAGAAAACGAATCTTAGAGGAAAAAAAAAAAGAAAAGTGATGGAGTCCCCATAAACCCCATTTTTTCCTTTTAATGAAGGCTCCCAGCTTTCCTGTGGACACAGTTCACCAGGGGTCACAGCAAGGAGGGGATCAGCCCATGGCCCTCTGGGTCTCAGTCCTGAACAGCTCTGTCTGGAGGTCAGTGGAGTTGGAAACACCATGGTTTGAACAGTTCAGGAGGGCTGCAACACAAGGCCAGAAAAAGAAACCAAACCACCCTGGGATCTGCAGTAAGTTTAAGAGCTCACTGTGCTGAAGGCACTGCCATGGGAGAGTGGTCCTGGCCCCAGCGCTGCTCCCAGACACTCAGGGAGCACCAGGCAGCTCCACGGTGCCTGAGCTGCTGCTCAGAGCAAACACTGCTGAGGCCGCTGCTCCCCCGGACCTGGCAGCTGGCCAGGGAGCGCGCAGCAGCCGCTCTCACCTGCTGCTGAAAAGCTTTAAGGCCTACCATGCCTTGGTTTGCAAAGTTTTAGTGCCACCTCTTGGTTAATCACCACATATCTTCCACCACACGGTGCTGGGTGCAGTGCCACACCCCCACCTCTGACCCCTTCACACCCACCCGACAGCAGAAAGCAGAGCAGCAGCCTGCTGCTAGAAACAGGGCTGCAGGGGCTCTGCCACCCTGCAGCATTTCAGCACACAATGCCTGCATTATCTTGGGCTACCAGAAGCTGAGCTGTGGCTAACACAGCAGCACGCCAGGCTGGAGGCTCTCCATTGATGATTCCTTGGAGGAATCATCAGAAGGAACAGAGAGAGAGACACTGCATGAGGGAGTGTGACAGGAGAAACAGAGGGAAAACAGTGGGAGATTTGGGGATAGAGAAATAGGAGAGAGAAGAGAGAGAAAAACTGGAAGAATTAATCTAGGAAAGGGGAATGAACTGATGACAGAGGCACAAGAAGGTGAGAGCTGTGCAACAGGGCAAAAAGCTCAACAGCAGGGAGTGGAGCAAGAGCAAATGGACAACGAGAGTGAGGGGAAAAATGTACACAGCCAGAATTCAGGGTATGAACCAAGCCACAGAAGTGGATTAAGTTCTGCAAGATGTGTCACATGCTGCCATAATTAATGCAAACTTATGCAAAATAATTATGTTGTCATTGTGAAGGGTTCCAGCCCACTGAGGCAGGGAGAAAGGGTGGAGGTTCACCACTGGTGCTGGAGTGTGTCCTTCACCCTTCAGTACAGGGGCCGCTGTGTTTGGAGGCCCCCCAGCACAGTCCTGACCGACAGGTGCCCGTGAGATGGACGGATGCAGCCCCGGCTGCACACAGCACACCCCACACAACTCAAGGCCAGGACCTGGCTTGGAGAACTGCTTCAGCCTCTCATCATTAAGTGCAGTTTAAATGCATGGATCTTTCACATGAGACTTTTGAAAAATAGATCGTTTGCTCTCATTAAAACACCACAGCTCCCTCAGTGTTCTCATTTCTGGATAGGCAGCTTGTTTACAGCCGCATAGATCCATTGTGCAGTGGTTTCCACTGACAGCACAGGTCTGCCCTACATATAAAATACCATTCTATTTGTGGCAGGTGATCTAACTGCTCTCATCGCTCTAGATACCCAATCCTGAGATGCTGAAAGTTGACTCATGGAATCTGACAAAGAACGATTCGAAATTCAGAGCAAAACCACCAAGCATTTCCTACAGTGACTGCAGTTTCTGTGAGTACTGAAACACAGCCGCACCCATGAGCTGGGTCTCTTCACCTGCATGCACACTTAAGGAGGGGACCTAACTGTTCCCCCATTTTAGAAAGCTTGACAACAAACACATTTTGTTGCACATTGCTCTGCCAGCATGCTGCAGCACTCCAGTTCGCTCTCCAGCAACACGGCTGCCTTTGGCTTCACCTGATGGAGCTCTGCTGATCCAGCTCACAGAAGGGAATCCGCTGTGTTGCACCACACTCAGAACCCAGCACGTGCCCAACACACCGAGCAGTGCAACCACTTCAGTCTGATGGTGAACTTGAACAAATGGCTGTAATGGTGTATGCCACAATCAGAGGCCCTCGAGGAGAATAAACTCTAAATGAGGCGTATCTGAACTCCAGGCTGCTCAGCTGAACAGCAAACAGCAGCCAGAACCCCAGTCCCTTCCAGAAACTGACTTCTCGGTACCTTCTTGTTGCAGTAGTTTAAATACAGAGAGAGTTGTTCTTCCCTCCTCTTCTTTATTTCTTCACTCGACTGGCTCTCCATTTTGTCCTGAATTTTCCACAGCAGTGGTTCTGAAACATCCTCGAGCCATTTCTTGTACAGCATCTCCTTCTTTCTCAGATTTAAGAAATCATTGTAACTCAAATACTTGTCCACCTCCTGTGTGAAAAATGGGAAACAAACACACAACACATTGGTCAAACACCTTAAGGAGTCCACAGGTGGAGCTCTGGAGCATGGCAAACCTGATCCCACTGGGCACTGCTGCCCTCTTCTCCAGCCCTCCCTCCTGCTCCTCCCTCTCTCCGCTCCCCACCACTTGGCTCCATGCTCTTCCTCACATGGGCTCTGGCAGTCAGACTCTATTCACTGGCAGTCAGACTTTGTTCACTTTTTTCCCCAGGTCCATGGGAAAAGGATCTTTTCCCTCCAGCAATGGCAAGCTGCTAGACCAGGGCAGCCCTCCTGTCCTTTATTCACAGGCCCACCACCACCTAATCTCACCCATAAAACACAAGTTAGGTGCAAACAGGCAGCTAAGCCACTGCACAGAGACAACTGTAAGCTTCTATTTAGTGTTACCACTTCAGTCCTACCCTCAGGGGGTCAGAAACCTGTATTTCTAAATTTACTTTTCCAAGAATACAGACAATTGGCATTTTATTGTAATTCTCTGATGGAGAAAAAAATGTTGACATATAGTAAAGCAAACAGCAAGTCAGAGAAGAGGGATTGCTTCTTACCCTCACAAAGTAATTTTCTCTGTCGAAGATGCACTGAGCAGAAGCCATGATGGTTGTGCCATCACCAGGAGCCACCTGACAAAACATCAACAGAACACAGGAAGTAAAAGCAGGAGTTACAGTAGCAGTCAGAATCACCTTAGAATTCAAAATAGTGACTTGTGCTGTGATGAAACACAGCTGGCAGAACAGCCCAGCCAGGAAGATCTTTGTGAGCCTTGCTCTGAATAGTTAGATTAACTAAAGCCACATTTGGGAAGAAATGAAGTGCACACATTCATTGGGACCAGAGCATACAGCTCCTGGGCTGCTCCTCACCATGACTGCACCACCACTTGACCCAGGCCACTTGCTCAAGTGTGCCCAAAGCAAACAACAACAAAAAAAAAACCCAAAAGTTTGAGGAATCTAAATTTCAGGTGTGTTTTAGGGCCCTTTTGCCCTAACATATGAAAAACAAAAGTGTCATTTTACATCACACCTGATAGACCTGCATCACCCAATCACAGCACCCTTCTGAAGCCGTCACTGAGAGCAGCAGGCAGAGACAGCTCTCTCCAGCTGAGAGAACCGCCAGCAGAGCATACTCAGAACGCACACCGCTGAACAGGTGAGAAATTTTCCTTCAGGGGGACACAGTTCTGAAGCATCCTTACTCAAGCTTGTTTAGCTTTTTTGCAAAAACTTCCAACACACTGAATGGCATGGAACTCAACGAAGCTACCCCCAAGTGCTCAGTAAAACACAGAGTTAATATTTTCAGTTTTGTTCTCCTCTCCAATGGCAAGCAGCTCTCACACTTACAGGATTTCGCAAACAACCATTTTTCATTCCTCCCTTCACACCTTCCATCCCGTTTCTCCACTCATACCTTCACATGATATAAATCCTTCTGGGTCAGCCAGTATTTGGTAGTGTTTTTCTTCCCACAGAGTCTACTGCAGTCAAAAGTATCTGCTGCGTGGCTCCTTGCTGGTGCTGTGAGGCACCTCTGGATAAATATAAAAAATAGGAAAAGCTCTGCATAAAAAAGTCCACCTGCTTTACAAAGATCAGGTTCTCATCTCGGTTCCACAGTCAAGCTACAAACTGGGATGTAAGAAGTTCACCTCAGATCTTCACACCACGCTGCCTTGCAAACCTCAGTGTCCCACTGCAGGAGCTACAGCAGCAGTCCTCAGGAATGCCTCAGGATAGGAGAACATCCCACACACACGAAACAGGAGCACTGGAGATAGGGATATCCCAACTTAAAGCAATGACTGTAATGGTTGGGGCACTGTTCTTCACAGAAATACACATACAGGTTCGATTCTACACAGCCACAGTTTAAGCAGCTCTTGTGATATCGAGCCCCTGATAAGTGAGTCAGCAACATACTCATGCACACGTGAGACAGGCTGCAACATCATTCCTGAATTTCCTAATGCTCCCACCAGCACTGACTTTGGAATTTCTCTGGAAGACTCAGAGTTACCTGGATGCTAGACAGCCTCAACTACAACAAACAGACAGGAAGGACAGAGCACACATATCTAATACACAACCCTGAGCATTCCTAGAATGGAGAGTAAAGCACAGAACATCCCTGCTAAGTGGGACTGGCTAATGACCTCAGGCAGGAGCTGGGTGGGGAAGGCAGTGCTCGGAGGTAGCAGGCAGAAGAGGTGGCTCTGTAGAACTGGTAGCAGGTGCCAGTCCCAAGAAAGGAACTCAGTTGCACCCAAACACCCTGGGTTCTCAGTTAGGCACAGGTTGCATGTGCCCTGAACTTTGGTTCTTCACAGCAGGATTCTCAGCTGAAGGAATGCAGAGAGTCACTCACCCACCGCAGCTTTTGCTGACGGCGTTCTGCTGCAGCTGGTGGACACGAGGCGACTCCCAGCAGCCAGGGAGCAGTCTCTGAGCCATCCACAGTCCACATTGCTGGGTGAGTCTGCAAGAAGCATTAAAACATTCAAAGCCACATAAAACTATTCTGTAAGCAGCAAGAAGCCAGTTTTCTACAATTCCAGATAAATACGGAACAAATCTAAAGGAATTCTGGCTGCTGCCAACCATACCAACAGTGGGTTTGTGTCACAAAGTTAAAAGGAGGGACACAAGGTATCATAGTTAGGGTCAGACATCGGACAGCACCCTCTGTTCTCATCTCCCTGATAGATGGAGGGTACATTTTGTTTCAAAGAACAAAGAGATCCACAAATCACTCCAGAAGGCTTCCAGCTTTGAAAACATTCCAGAGTCATCAGATTCTGCCTCCTGACTTCTTCTGTGCCTTTTCCAATTAAATCAAGTCACCTTCAAGTCATCCCACGACAGGGACAGCTGCCTTTTAGTGGCTTTCAAGGCTTGTCCTAGGAGATGAAGTTAATGCTAAAGGACTGGCTCTGAGATCCAGCCAGGAAACCCCACCTCCTCCACAGCACACACCCCAGTGTGTTTGGCTGATTTACAGCAGGGAGCCAGTGGAACCACAGAGGTAAAAGGCCTTTAGGGGAATCTTTATTTACAACTTATTTCAGATTCCCTGTGGCGCCCTGTGATGTATTCAGATAATTTTTTCAAATAATTTTTCAGCTAAAAACTGGCTTGTTCTTTTACAATCAAACCTGAAGACAACCCTACCTAACTGAAACCTATTGCCAGGTACACCTGCACCCTATTCTGCTGTCAGCAGGACAGCATTACAGGGGTCATTTTTTAAAGGTTTCTCTTGCTTCAAGAGTTCTGTTCAGCAGAGCAGAATGTTCTCCCCACTGCTACACACACGGCATCTCCCCAGCCAGGTGATTTTGCAGAGACTTGCAGAAAGCAGGTCACTCATGTCTGGGGTGACCCCCCTCACAGCACAGCTCGGTGCTCTCAGAAGCCCTGTTCTGCCAAAAGCCTTCAGGAGCAGCCGCCCTGCAGGCTCAGCACAACCACAGAATCACCCAGGTTGGAAAACTCCTTCAAAACCAACTCCAACCACAACACACACATTATACATGTTACAAAACCATACATACACTTGTTAGCAGCGCACCGCACTGTTTGCTCTGCTATATTCAAGAGAAAATTAAATTTTCTGAAAAGGTTTCCTCCAGAATCTCCTATTTAAGGACTCTGGTGATCTTAATGAACACTTTCATCACATTGGAACTGTTAATTCACACTAAGTAACCAGCACGCAGCTGGTTCTTGCTTAAAGACCAACTCACGCTGCTGAGCTGTGGAAAAAGAACAAATGAACTTCGTACTCGGAGCAAAACCAGCTCGGTACACATCCAACATTTTGGATTTCTCAAGCACTTTGGCCTCTGTCACTGTCTCCTCAGCACCCGGGGACACCACCCCAGCACAGCTCTACCCCTGGGCCATGGCCACGCCTCACACGAAGCCACCACCCCGCGAGGGACAAAATGGCACCTCCCATTAAACTCATCACACCGCCCCCTCCGTGTCCTTCCGCCTGATAAAGTAGTCCCTCCCCGTCACCTCCAGCCTCTCAGAAGGGGAGGAAACTCCCCTGGGGCAGTGACTCGGCTCCTCGGCACCAGCGCAAGCACCCACCGGCGCTCGCCCAGGCCTGAGGGGAGCGAGGCGGAACAGGGGAGCGACCGGATCCCTCCGCCGCCAGCGTCCCGTAGCAACGCGAACCTCGGCACCGGAGTCACGGGGCGGATCTTTCCACCAATCAGAAAGGGAGCGCCTTGCCGAGCGAGCCAATCAGGAGGCGAGTATAGCGCGCCCCTCGGGTGGCGCAGTGGGAGATGGGGGCGCGGTTGCCATGGAGACACCTCAGCGCGGCTCGGCGGTGGTTGCGGGCCCGGGGTGGCTCCTGCGGCCCAGGGGCTGCCGCCGCCCGAGAGCCGGGAAGCGAAGGGAAGCTCGGCACTGCAGCCCGGGGCCCACAGCTCGGTGAAGAGCCCCGGCTGGGAAGCCCCACTGGAAGACTTTTTGCTGTACTTGGCATCTGGCCACCAGCCCCCCCGAGCTCAATGGCTCACGTAGGTTCTTGGTTTAAAATTTAAACGCATCCGCATTGCTCAGGAATTAATAATAACTGCACTGCAGTGGAGTGGCACTGACCCGAAGGTGTAACCATAACCATGTCAGTGCTCCTACCCTGACTTCTGCTCCCATCTGGAGCAGCTTCTGTCTCATTCCTCAGTGTTCTCATGGAGAGTTGTTTCCTCAGTGAGAAGAAAATTAAATGCTATGAACAAAAGAGCCTGGGAATGCTTATACTATGAACATGTAACTGGGCTTTTATGGCTTTCTGACGAAGGTGCCCATTCTCCTACTGGGCTGTTCTGCTGCTCTCTTGGTTTTAGGATTTTTATTTTATTTTACTTACCTTGAGGGTCAGCATTATTTCTGAAACTCCTCAATTCCCCATGCAGGAGGATCTGGTTTCCAGTATAAAACAGAACGAACACTTACCCATCTATTTCTTTTCACAGAACAGAAGGAAAATGAACCAGCTTCAGATTTTGCTGAATGAAGGTCTGATCAGAACAAAGCACGTGGAAAATGCAGCTGTCATCAACATAAATGAAAGAGAAGTCTGTGCATCAACCTCTGGCTTCTATGTAAGAGATGAAAGTGTCCTGGGAAGGGACAGCAGTGGGAGGAACTCGGGGAGCCTGCAGCACAAAGCAGAGGTCGTGGCAGGGAGTTCTGCCCTACTAAGTGGGCTCAGAGCCCGGGCCAGTTGGGCACAGCCTTGCTGCTGTGTGGAGCTAAATGGCAAAGCTGCTTGCTGATTTCACATCTTTCATGTCACGTAACTGGCATTTTCAAGGAGTTGTTTTTAAAAGCTTTGTTCTCGATGATTCCCCCCATGCAGATGTACATAAGTACATCTTCTGGCACTGAGATCTGGAGTTCAGAAACGTGCCCCACACTGGAGTCATCCTTCTTCCATTGGAAGATACCAGTTCCTTTCCTAATCTCTGTGATACCAGCTCTCAAACAGCCGTAGGCAGTTTTTACAAGGCTACACATTGCTACCCTTGGGATGCTCAGAAGAATGTCTTCAGAAGACTCTTGCTAACACAGCTCCATCCCTAGGGGTAGATTCTCAGCAGAGGAAATTGTCATCAGTCCACTAGGTAACAGTGACATAGTCTTTAATATGGGAATGATCCCTAGTATACAGCACAGCTTTTAGAGATTCCAGTGGCTCTTCAGCAGAGTAAAGTCCTCAGCTGATCTAAACTGTCACCAGCTCCACTGACCTGAAAGAATTTCAGGCCAGGAGGGATCACTGGATCATCTCACCCAACCAGCTGCATATACATCTGCCATTCCACTGACCTGGTCATACAGGTACTGAGCCCGAGGGCTCATGGACATGAATGAGTTTGTGACTAGTGGAAGTAGGCTGTGTACCTGTGTATGCTGATCCATTGCGACATGATGATCCTAGCCTCTTGGGATTGCTGAGATATTGAACATACTGGAGGCTGTACAAAAACTAATCTAGTTCCCATTTTTTTTTTCCACTCGAAGATAACATAATTTTAAGTGATCTATCAAAGAAAGTGGGTGGGTGGAGAGCAGTTCATCATTGCAGACATGCATTTTCAGTCCCTAACACTGTGTTGTATGAACATAGGTGCCACCAGAGAATGTTATAAACCTCATCTACACTTTCTACAAGAACTTACTGCAAGTTAGAAGGGAAGGACTCTACTTCAAGCAGAAGCACTACAGATGTGTCCGAGCAGATGAGCATTCCGTCTATCTTCAAAATGTATGTTGGCAAGAGCTACGGCAGTCCTTGGAAGCCTCATCCCTCCTTCTTTTGCTGCCTGCTTACATAAATACCTTAAGACAAGATGAAAGCCTTCACATGCTTCTTTCCTTCTTTCTCTTAGTATCACTTTCCCAGCAGGTGTGGAATGAAATCAGCGTATAATATGGAAGAAGTGTCAGCTACACAACACAAATTACAAGGGTAACAATACTCACTTCAAGCTAATGAAATTATTACTTGTTTTTCATCAAATAAGAGATGTTTTATTCTGGCACAACCATATGCCTGTAGAGTAAGCAAGGCATTCAGGTGTCTCAGTACAAGTCCTCTCTTTTCCAGCTGTGGGCAAATGTAGATGTAAAACTTGGCCAGGACACATGGAGGGTGCAAGTCTCGTGACTCTCGTGGCCATATTTCAGTGGAGCATCTGTAATGTCATTCAATATTTGTATTAAAACTAGAAATACAGGCCCCATGTTTAGTCTAGATCTATGTTATGCTTCTATAAAATCCTAGCTGCCTTTCACTTTCAGTTAAATATTCCTCCATTAAAATGTTATGGTATTTCCCTGGCATACAATGGTTCTTGCACATTTGTACATACAGACATCCCTACATGTCCTCCACAACCCGACACCAGCTGCAGTGCCTGTTTGACAGAGCTGCTAGATGAGCTTACTCACCAGCCTCAGTAATTCACCTCCAACATTCAGAAACAGAAGCTGAGGACATGGCTGCGTGCTCAGGATGGCATTATGTTGTGCTTACTGCTGAATCACACCATCTGAAGTAATACATCCAACCGGGTGTTACTGGGGTCTTCTTAATTCTTCGTGGATGGAAAGCCATCCATGAAACAAGCAGAACAGCATGCTGAGCTGCTCTTAAATTTGGACCCTGATTCAGAAAAATGCAGTACTTCTCAGTGGCTCTTTCCATTCATCATTACAAATCAGTGAGGTTGAACTTAGGAGGCTGGGTTCAGGAACACTTACGTGCTTTCATGTAAATACTTATTTTACTTGCATTTATTAATGCTTCTACAGTAGGACAAAATATTCATATTGCTGTGCAGTAATATTTCAATTACTGGAAGCAACAATAGGCAATATAATGAAGCACTTGAGTGGCTTGCTTTAATAATGAGCAGTCTTCAAAATATGCACAGCTACTGTGTGTCTGCATCCTGGCTTAGGATTCGAGAAAGGTTTTTATTTTTATTTTTTTTTCCCAAGGAAACAGGTATATTGGCAAATGAAAATGCCTGTAAGTAGCTCAAATTGTAGGGCAATATGTATGTGTATTTTTTCAAAACCTTTTAACTTTGTACCAATTTTCTGTATTATCCAGCCAGATGGAGGCCTCATAGCTGTGAAGACAAAAGCTTTCATCCTGATTGCTACTTACAGAGCTGGCATGTATCCCAGTGTGTGTGTGGAAGCTGTGGAGAAACTGGGTAAGAGAAACGCATGTATCCATGTGCCTGCATGTCAGTGTTTCACTGACTAGCTGTGCCCTTGCAAACAGCTTCAAAAATTAATCTGACAAACTACCGATTCCCGAAAATCTTGGAAACTGAATACAGACATGGGTTATTGCTCCATGGCTAAACCCTCTCCAGACATCACATCCCATCGTGCTCCAAAGCCTCCATGGGTGTGAACTGGTTGCAGAGCTCTCTCTTGCCTTGGCCTTTGTGGCACAGCTTTTCTGTTAGTTACCGTTAAACACAACAGGACCTGACAGTCACATTTCCTTGACCTCATACAGCTAATGCTGTCCCAGTGTCTGAAGCACGCATCCTTTGAGCATTATCTCTGATACTGTGATTCACAGTCCACTTCTTCAAAGAAACATGAGCTCCCTGAGGGTTTCACACTTCTAGGCCTAGTCACCTTTCCTACACGTGAATCCTGAGACATCATGCAGCTTAGCTTCCTCTCTCGTGTTTTGTCTCGCAGTTACAAAGCACCTCTTCTCTAACAAAAATGCCCATTTCTGCCAAAGTTCCCTTCGTGTGAGTCCTCTGAAGTTCCTCTCTCTTGGGTTCGGTATTTTAAACACTTAATGTTAACATCTGACACTTTGTTCTCCATTTGTGAATACTGCAAATGTAGCCCTTTGCAGACAGGCTGCAGAATCCTGATTGCATCTCAGATGTAGTTTTTCCGTGTGTGGAGGTGCTGGCAAGGACTAAACCAGGGAGATAAATAACAGTTGCATACATTAATGCTGTAGTATGTCTGAGTATCAAGGATACAATCATTTTATCACATCATCCAGATGGATTGAATGCAAAAGAGCAGATTCCCAGAATAGTCCTGATTTTCACCACAAAGGTATTTCTAAGGATTTTTTTTTTAAAACCAACAAGCCCCAACTTAACTGACAGCAATAAATTCTTCATCAAACCTTCACCTATGTGTTTCCAGGGCCAGATTTCCAGCAGTTTTGACAATGCTTGTTCTTTCAGTTCTGGATGATTTCTCTTTGAAGAGAAAACAGAATGGCATTAGCTTTTCTTTGCCTCTTAAGGCAGATTTCTGCAAATGATTCAAGTTTAAAGTGGTCAGTGTTTATTCTGTAGAACAGATAATAGTTCACGAATACAGATATTAGGATTTTTAACGTGCAACTGGAAATACTGCTGTCTGCTCTTTCACTTACAGGCTGAGGTGGACCTGAACTTGAAAAAAGCATCTCCATTACAGCAATTGTGTGTATGATTTTTATCATTGTTGATTTTTTTTTAAATTTATTTCCCTGTGTTGTTACAGCGGACTACTTCAGAAAGAAGGGCAGCTGAATCAGCAGAGAACTCGAACTTCATCAAGCTCAGAAGGACTGTGCACTAGGAAAACAAGTACAGAAGTCTGATGTATTATCCAATTCCAGCGAACTGCTGCTTTACCACATTCCAGCTGCAGAGTGCGGGCTGTTTCCTGCTTTTTTCAAGGTTCACCTCTTGAAGGTTCACTGCTCCCACGAGGACTAACCCTATGTGTGTACCATCCAAGCTTCTTAATAGAATTGAGAGTGATGTCCTCAAGATTCGGTTTAAGATGTTTTCCTTAATCTTTTTTATGTTGTCTTTTAGCTTGTTTCTAGGTATGAAAATTATGAACCTCCCTAAGCAATTTCACTCACAGCCTTTCCCTCACTTGTGCACGGCATCACAGACCTAAGGGACTAAGGAAACAGTTACATTAACCTTACACTGCCCTGTACACATTTGAAGATGATTAAAAATAAAACACATTTTTCACGTGTCCATTTGCACTGTCACTGACTGCTATAGAAAGTTATTTAGTCGGTAGTGGACTGCAAAGTTCTGTGAGGACTCAGGAGGAGGAGCAATGTTACTACCAGGACAGAACCACAGAATCATTAAGGTTGGAAAAGACCTCTAAGACCATCTAGTCCAACCATCAGCCCATCCCCACCATGCCCACAAAACCATGTCCCTCAGTGCCACATCTCCACATTTCTTGGACACCTCCAGGGATGATGACTCCACCACCTCCGTGGGCAGCCTGTGCCAGTGCTTGCAATCAGACTGTGTATACTGTAAGACATCAAAAATCCAAATCTGAGTGAACCCACTACTGGACAGAGGATGACTGAGGCTCTGCCTGTATCACAGGTGAGGAGCAAGCTCAAGACCAGGCCTCGTGATTTTCTCTCTGCAGAAGCAAATAAGCTACTAGCTCTTGGAGTCATGTGAGAACAAAAGAATTTTTAGCTGTATTTATTCCTAAATTAGTTTCAAATAAAAGTTTAAATGTCTGAATCCAAAAATGTCCAAATCAGGAGGAAAAGAAATGCACAGAAGAATCCCACACGTGGACAGCCATATGAAAAATGATACAATTTTTGAATACTTTGAAATGCCAGCTTTAGTTCCTGACAACTCCCACGTACTCGAGAGCTGGCAGGTGGGATATGGAGAAAGGCATCATCTGATACACCTCCCACTGTGGGAAATGGCACAGCTCAGCTGAGAGGTGAGGTAAGAGGGCTGAAACAGCAGGTAGAAACGTGGTGGGTGGACGGGCATGAGCCAGTGAGTGCTGCAGTCTCAGAGGAACAAGAGAGATGGATCTATAGCGCAAGGGCTGTCACAGCTCATGCACCCTTATTGCTGTGTGAGTAAACCCAGTCTGTGCGATTCAGAGCCCAGAAATCCAAACAGTGTTTAAATGTTCTGCCCAGGAGGCTGCAAGCACACACAACCTGTAGCAGGGTTAAAAGCACCAGACCAAACCTCCCTGCGTGCTGGGGGTGTGCGTGAGATCTCCACCTCGATGTCAAAGGGAAAAGCAGATTTCTGCCTCAATCCATGGAATAAAGCAGGTCTAAGGGAAGAAATAACATGAAATGTGCTAATATTTCTGACTCTGCTCATGTCTTTCCCTGCAAGTAAAACACAACCTCTTCCGAATCCACCCCTCGACTTGCTGGGGAATAGCTGACTGCAAGGGCAGAGCCTGGGGAGGAGGAAATGAGACTGGACTGCTCCCAAGGACAGCTGGGGCCATTCCCAGCGCAGAGAAACTTCTCTTCTTTAAAGGAAAAGGTGGGTCACAAGCCACGGCCAGGAACCACACACCTTCAAGCTGTTGTTTTGGCCGCTGCTGGCTGATCTGACAGCTTGAAGGTGCTGCACTCGGAAACGTGGTTCTCTGTACATTTGAAAGCAAAGTAGGTATTCCTGTCTTCACTACACTTTCATATATTTTGGTGGGCCTGCTTCCAGCAGCAAAGCATTCATACAAATGTGGTGTAGTGGACTGCTGAAAGGGACAAAAGCTTCTTTAGCATCTGGTTTTTAATTGACTAAACTTGAACAGGTTAAGAGGGGAGAAACATCTGTTACAAAGTGCTATCCGGTGGGCTTCCCATGACATTTTGTGCTACTACAGACACATTTTGTGGGACTGCATGGAGTGGGTTAGCTGAGCACAACAAATGGACAGCCAGATTCAGAACAAAAGCCCTTAAGGTTGCATTTTATGTGGATAATGGGTCGCAGGCTTCACTCCCCATACAGCAGCCGCAGAGCACCACCCTGTGGGGATTTACATCCTGCGCTTGCAGGTGCTCATCACTCCCCACTTCCAGCCTTACAGCAAATGGTTAAGTACATGCTTAGGAGTTTTTGTGCAGATACCACAATGCAAGTGATTCTACAGAGGGAATGGTGCTCTATCACACAGCTCTGCTTACCTGAAGAGGGTCTGCCTTGCAGCACAGCCTGCACACATCTCTGAGCAGCTGACCCTTTCATACACTGCAAAATACAGGCAACAGCACAGGTTTTCTCATTGTGATTCTTTCTTCTGCTTTTACCCAGCACCCAAAAGGATTATTACTCTAGATCTGATTTTCTAGGTGGAACAGGGCTTGACGCCTCAGCCCATCTCAACAGCTGCTGGAGGCAAAACCAAGGAGCCCAGAAACTGTGAGGAGGTACCTGAAGGGTTCTTGTAACAGTGGGACCCTTTACATAAGTGAATCCAGCACACAGCAGTCAGGAATCACCTGCTGAGGGAGGCAAGGAACATAAGCAGGAGTTTTTCAAACCATTTGCTACCTTTCACTCGTGCTAACTCACCGTGGTTCCTTTGTGAATCTTCCAAGTTGACACCTAAGGGCTGAACTGTAAAGCATCTGATGTGTCAAAAACAAAACCTGCCTGCTGATGGCTTTAAAATCTCACTTGTGTCTAATAATGGCCTATGTGCCATTAAAAAGGGTCAGATGAGCCTTCGTAGTGTGGTGTGTCGAAAGCAAAGGATGTGTTTGCATGTCCACCCAAGCACTTGCAGTGAAGGGGGGTGGTCAGGGTGCTGGATCCACGCACGGCTCTGTGCAGGGGTAAGGCCTGTGGCTCCACGTAACCTTCAAATGGTTTTACAGCAGTATGTTGCACCCCAATTTTAATATACTTCACGGCATTCTAACTCCTCAGCTTTCTCTGGCAGCTGTCCGCTGTTTCACCTTCAAACTGCCTCTCGGTCTGTGTTGTCCGTCTGCACTCCGGTCCGTGGGGTCCTCCAGTTCAGCTCTGCTGATCACTCAGATTTTCCACCTACACAAGGGTGCCTGCGTTCATGCTGACTTTGGCATTACTGTTTCTTAGAGAAAATGCTGGCAGTCCACTTTGACTGCCCAGGAGGCCCAGAAAATCTCTATGTGAAAGAAGTGATGAAGCCACATCCAGGAGAAGGAGAAGTTCTCGTGAAGGTCTCTGCCAGCGCTCTGAACAGGGCTGACTTACTCCAGGTATGTGTGTCTTAAGCAGATCCATGCACCTGAAAACAACTTCTCAAGTCTCCATGTGAAGTCTTGACAAATCGGCAGAGTTAGAAGAGATTGGGCTTGGTGAGCATTTGGATGGGAGTCTTCAAAGGAAACGCTCGCAGGGAGGAAGGGAGCGATGCCTGTTGATTGAGCAGGTGAATGCTTTTATCTGGGTCACTGCAATGCTGGGAACACGGTGACATGGAAAGGCAGCTGTCTTCAGAGATGTAAAACCAGAGCTCCAGTCTTTCTGGAAGCTTGGACCATTCCCTGGGCAGCTGAGATGAACAAGAAATGTTCCCCTGGATGAATTCTAGCTTGGTGAAATCACATTCTCTCAAGTTGCTATGTCTCAGCTGCCCTAATTTGAGCAGAAAGCCACGACGTGCAGCTGAAAGCCACCCCCAGTACAGATTGGTGTGGACAATGGGGGCTCACAACAAACCATATCTGCACACAGTTTTATGAATAAAACATACTTCCTAAGGAAGCAGGAAGTGTTGCCAAAGGGAAGAAGGTCCTTAGATGACCGAACCATACACACAGTCCAAAATCAGAATTAAATAAAAAGGCATATAGGTACGAGGGGCGTGCGAATAAGATATTGCTGGTCATTAAACTCACTGATGTGTGGCTTTTCCTTCCCTACCCCTTCTTTTGTTTTCTTTTAGAGGAGAGGGAAGTATCCACCCCCCAAAGGAGCAAGTGATATTTTAGGCTTAGAAGCAGCTGGGAGTGTGGCTGGGCTCGGACCTGGCTGCACGGGGCAGTGGAAGATGGGTGATGCAGTGATGGCTCTGCTCTCCGGAGGCGGCCAGGCAGAATTCGTTGCAGTGCCCGAAGGCTGCCTGATGCCAATTCCAGACGATATGAGTTTTATTCAGGCTGCAGCCATTCCTGAAGCTTGGTTAACAGCCTTTCAGCTGCTGCATTTTGTAGGTGAGAGGTGCCCTTGCAAAGCTGTCCCATCAAAACAGCTCACCTTCATTTCTGTTATTAAATCCTCTGATTGTTGCCTCTATCTGAATGCTCTTTGCCTTTGAAAAGCCTTTTCTCTGTTACTCCATTCACATTTTACCTATCTGTTCAGAATAAGGTATGCCAGACCCAAATTTTGAAATCTTGACTACTGCTACCCAGTCTCAACATACTCTGCTGACTGCAGAACTGGTCCTCAGTGTCACCCAACACTTGAGGCATTTTCTCCACTGCTGACTGCCCAATTTCTCAATATTAACATTCAATGAGTGTGTTTTCTGTTGGTGGCAGTTTACTGAAGTCAGTAAAATAGAATCGTTTGTACACTGTGAATTGTGTTCATTCTGGATTTGTTCCTTTAATTAAGGGCATGAGAATGTAAACAGAACTCACTGAACATCTCTTTTCAGCTTCCATTATTTTCATCTATCCAATTTTTGCCACTTTGATCATGTTTTACTCCAAAGATGATGCCCAAAGAGCAATCATTTCCCTTACATCCTCCTTCAGGTAAAATACAGAAGGGGGAGACAGTGCTGATCCACGCTGGAGCCAGCGGGGTTGGTATGGCAGCCATTCAGCTGGTGAGACTGGCAAAAGCCATTCCCATCGTGACAGCAGGAACTCAGGAGAAACTCAAAGCAACAGCAAACGCTGGAGCAGCTGCAGGGTTCAACTACAAGAATGAAGATTTTAGCGAAAAGGTCTTGGCCTTCACCCAAGGTAAGAACCTCTGGGTGAAAGACAGTTGAGAAATTGTCTACCTACCTCCTAAAGCATGTGCACATGCACTCAATTTCAGCTGGGAGTTTCCACCATCTTTTCAAAAAGAGGCATGATTGACTGCCAATTTTCCATGCTCCTTTTGGTGCTAGAGAGTTGGGAATCCAGTGGTATTCAACCTGCTTCACTATGGATAAGTTCCTATGGATAAGCAAATATCCTGTTCAGCCCAAGAATGTATCCTCCCTCAGTTTAACTGGGCTCTGTTTTCTGCTTGGGCTCCCTTTGGCTTTATGTTCATTTGGGGCATAAAAATTGTGCCAACGTTATTGAATGACCACAAGGAAGTGTAGGAACAAATCCTCACACTTGTTTTGTGTTGAAGTATGGGCACAAACCTTACTGCTGTCACAATTAGAAAAAATAATTTTTTTTAAGCATTCAAGACGCTTTATGACAGGGTCAGCATCTGTATATCTGCAATGATCTGGTTTTGTGCCTTGTGTTAGGAATCTTTACAAATCATCGTCCCAGTTCCTAAATTCACTAAGATTTAAATAAGAATTGCAAGAACAATTCCATACTTGGAGAGAATAATGTTTTAGTTTTGCCTGCCTGAAATTATCTTACTTTTAGTACAACTCAACTATATTGCTGATTTTTTTTTTTGTTTCTGCTTGAGGTTCTGGAGTAGATATTATTTTGGATTGTGTTGGTGGCTCCTACTGGGAGAAGAATCTCAACTGTCTGAGAACTGACGGCCGCTGGATTCTTTACGGACTACTGAGTGGGGGCGAAGTACATGGGGATCTGCTCGCAAGGCTGCTTTCCAAAAGAGGCAGCATCCATTCAAGTCTATTAAGATCACGAGACAAGGAGGCAAGTAACGACAATCAACACTGTACATAGTTTAATCCTAAAATCTGCAGCAGTTTTGAGAGTTTTCTCTTGGTATTAGCACTAAAGTAGAACCCAACTTATTATTACCAAAAAAAGACAAAAGCACCACCCTGAGATGTTATTACCTACTGCAGAAAACACTGCAAAATTAAGTTACAGTTTTACTTTTCCACTTGTATGAAATGCATCCTTTCAGTAAATAGTGCATCAGAGGAATGCACTGAGAATACCCACAACCTTTTAATACACTTAATGAGTGCCATAATTACTCAAATGATCAGGTGACTTAATGAAGTCTGGGGGAGGGATTGGGAAGAACCCCTACCAGGTCACGTACAGCCACACCTTCCAAAGTAGAGACTAAGTTCATTTCAAGTCCAGGAATTACCACAGAAAAATCACTTTACATGGAAAATTCTCAGTTATTACCATAAAGGACAGCAGTGTACAGCCCTAGGATAGATTCTGTCCACAATCCAACCCATAATATTCTCAAGAACTTTTATCAGTTTGAGTTTTCAATGGTTCTGCACTGAGTTTAGACCACTTGCATGGAGAAGCTCATTCCATTAAAATTTAATTAATCTGTAAGAGCTCTTCTCACTTTTAATTTGTATCTGATGTTTAAGTCTGCCTCATTACGAGATGTCTGAGAACCGCGCACATGCTGTGTGCTGTGCTTAGGGGCTGTCCTGTGAACGAAAACGACCCGAAGTAACGCGCACCGTGCTCTCCCTGTTCCCATCAGTACAAGGAGCAGCTGGTGAAGGCCTTCACCCAGGCGGTGCTGCCACACTTCTCTGCAGGAGCCTCCCCCCTCCTCCAGCCGCTCGTGGACAGCGTTTACCCCCTGCCCCAGATTGCAGACGCACACCGCAAGATGGAAGAAAACCAGAACATTGGCAAAATTGTCATCGAAATGCCTGCTCCATCCTAAGGGAAATGCCTACTGCTGTCATGGTTCTACAGGTAGGAGCACTATGGGCGCTTTAAAAGCAGAGGTTCTGCACTTCTAGCTTCCAAATCTGAATGTTTCCTCTGGAAGGACTCAAAAGAAGGCTAAAGCAAAACCTGACAGGACGCGTTTAATAAAAAATTCACGCTGCAGATCCAGCATTGTCATGAATGCACAAGCAAAACGAGAGCAAGCACATCTTTGTGGCATCTTTACACGGCCAAGCTGCCATGCATTGATCTCTGCCCTCAGCTTTGGGCTCATTTCTGCTTCTCCACAGCCTTCCAAGCACCGCAGCAGGACCCGACCCGGCCACACCTGAACAAAATGGCCGCCACTCCCCTCAGCCCGCGGGAGGCGCGGAGGTGGNCCACTGAGGCGCCGGAGGACCGCTGCCGGAGGACCGCTGCCCGCTGCTGTTTCTCTCCCAGGCCGAAGGCCCCTCACCCTCCCGGCGCCATGGCGATGCAAGCAGCCAAGCGAGCCAACGTGAGTGCTGTTCCCGGCCCCGGGGCCGCCCGCGGGGGCGTGGGGCGTTTGGCAAAAACACGCCGAGTCCATAGCTGGTGGGGGTGGAGAAGGGCCGCGGGAGGCAAGCGGTAGCGCTTAGGGCTGGAAGTGAGGTTTGGGTGTGATACAACGTCTCCTGTTTCTGCCTCAGATTCGGCTGCCGCCGGAGGTGAACCGCATCCTGTACATCAGGAACCTGCCCTACAAAATCACCGCCGAGGAGATGTACGACATCTTCGGGAAGTACGGCCCCATCCGGCAGATCCGGGTGTGAGTATGCTGGGGCGGCCATTCCCCGCCCGCGTCCCCGCTGCAGGTGCAAAGGAACCCTGAGTGCCGCGGTCAGAAGGACGCTGGTAGTGTTCGGTGCTGTGTGAACGGGGGAAATCACAGTGTGGCATCCTCAGTGGTTTTCTTAACGGTCTTAAGTTGCACCAAGGGAATTTATTCATGGCAAAGGAAGTGAAACGTTGGAATAGGCTGCCCACTGCAGTGGTGCAGTCCTCATCCCTGGAGATATTTAAGAGATGCGGACTTGGCACTAAGGGATGTGGTTTGCTGATGGCTCTCAGCAGGTCAGGATGGTGGTAGGACTTTGGTCTTGAAGGGTCTTTTCCAGCCTGGATAATTCTATGGTTCTGTTCTGTGTTAATGAACTAATGGAGAAATAGATTTGCTGCCATGGGTGATGGACCCATCTCCCAGACAATGGCACTCCAATCCCTGGGCATTGTGTTTCTGAGCCACGTAGCCCATGGGTCGTGGAGATCTGACTGAACTCTGCTCCACGTACACTGAGTCTGTGCCCGTCTGCAGCAAATCTGAGTTTCTTCCCTTCAGTTCCTTCAAACGCTGAAGACCTGAGCTCCAGTGCTCCTTCCTTGCTGCCCTGAGGACCCTGCTGTGGGTGTAACCCTCGCTTCCTCTGCTTGGCGCTGTGTTCTGAGGCTCATGCAGAAAGAGTTGGCTGAGGCTGGAAGCTGGGGTTAACTCTGGAGAGCTGCAGGAGGATTGGTTGAGTATTGGCACTCATACAAAGAATATATATATTTTTTTCCACCTTTGAGAGGTATTTAGGAAGAGAGGAATGACAAAATTCAGTGTTCATCTTTTAATACTCAGAAATGAAATGTGGTTTAGTTTATATTTTGAATGGTTTTCATCACAGTGCCCTTACCTGGATGTTGTCAAAATAACTTTTAGCATCTCTGAGTTCTCAAGTTGTCAGCTGGGTTAGAGCTGGAGGTGTTGATGTTGCTCTCCATTTCCCCAAGCTCTGAGGCTGCAGGGGGCAATGAATCCAGAGTGTTTCATCGTTTTGATTTTGCAGGGCATAAATATGGTAAAAACTGAAAAGGCCAAACTTTACCCCAAATCAAAGTGCTTATTTCAACCAGAGCCGCAGTGATGAAAGATGGTGGTTCAGCACAGGGAGCAGAGCGAGATTTCTGCATAGAATTACTCTCAGGAAACCAAACAGGAACAGAGGGGAGCGAAGGGGTGTGCTGCTGCGTGCTGTGTTGGAACGTGCAGCTGGTGAGATCTTAGAACAGTGAAGAGCAACAGAAGGGGCTGGGAAAGTGGTTCAAGGAACGAGGGAGAGCATACGGTTATTGCTTGGCTAAATAGGTGGGATTGTTCACTGATAGCACTGGCTGAAAAAGGGGAACTGATGTTTGAAGTTCCTGGAAAAGGGCAGGTGGGGGCAGTGGGAGAGCGGCACACGAAGAATGAAGGCGTGTCAGGAGAGACTTTCCCACTGGAGAGACGTGGTAGGGTGTGCTCTGTGTGCCTGCCAGTTGTTCAGAACTGCTTGCGTTGCCGTGAGGCCAGGCGTAACGTGGAGCTCCTTTGTCGTGGCTTTCCTCCTTTGTGCGGTTTTCATCCTGTTCTCGTTTCCCTACGCATCCCAGTGTGGATGTGAGTGATGTCGCTTGTTGGAGTTCTATAAGTCAGCCCCTTAGGGAGGGTTCTTGTGATTTCTGAGTTGGCTGCAGCTGCCTTTTAGCGGGGATCTTTTGGCTGAGTGAGCTCCGCGGTGGCTCTGAGCCGGGTGGCACGGTGAGCCCAGGCGCGTCTCCCGCCCCTCAGGCAAAGGAGAGCGAAGTGATGGTCGATGGGCGGCGGTGGTGCGGCTGACGCTGTGTTAGGAGCAGCATTCTGTCCTGGGACGACATCTGATCTAAAGAGCCCTTCACTGACAGCCCAGCTTTGTAACATTAAGCCAAACAGCTAGTTGCTGTTAATCCAATCTCAGTCAGTGCTAAATATTATTAGGATGCTGTTCATTTAGTTTGCTGTTAACGCTGATTAACGTTTGCTCTGCAGTGGAAACACTCCGGAAACTCGAGGAACAGCCTATGTAGTCTACGAAGACATCTTTGACGCCAAAAACGCCTGCGATCATCTGTCAGGGTTCAACGTGTGCAACAGGTACCTCGTCGTGCTGTACTACAACGCCAACAGGGTGAGTGCACCCGGTTTCCTTTGAGTTACCTGTGAAGATGTTCAGCATCAAAAGAAAAGTCAGTTTGAAATGACAGCTGCTTGGATATTTTTAAAAAATAAATCCAAACCTGCAGAGGGAATGGGTTGGATACATTGTTAGGATTTAATCTTCAGTTGGTGATTTGTGTGTAAATCACCCAAGCTTTTGGATTGGGGATGTGAGAAATGTGCTTCTTGTGAGCGCACTTTGGAGAAGAGGTAGCAGGGCAGTGAAACTGAACAGCTGCAGCAGGGCTTGAGATCTGTTCAAAGGTAAAAAGTTGGTCAATTCTTGATGTTCTGCCTGAGTGCTGCGGTGCTCTCTAAGGTCAGGAATTCAGCAATGCTGTTTGTGTGGTATTGATGTTGGTCACAGTGATGCGTAGGTTGCAGTTATGGAAATAACATGCCCTAAGATGCAATTTTTCTTCTCATGCATTTTATTATTATTTCCTATCAATACAGGCATTCCAAAAGATGGATACAAAGAAGAAAGAGGAACAGCTTAAGCTTCTCAAAGAAAAATACGGAATTAATACAGACCCACCGAAATAAACTGCTGTTTTTGGAACCCTGTTCTCAAGACCAACCATTGCGTTTTCGAACTAAATAAGGATTCTCACTGCAGTGTAACTTCTTGTTTTTAAATTTCGTAGGCTGTAATTGGAATCTTTAGATCTTCACATTAGAATTAAGTAGACATAAAACATGGGAAGATCTGCTTTAAGATCAGATCCCCTCAAGGGACCCTTTGCTGTCCTGTAAGGGCGAACAGGTCAGTGGGACCACGCATGTCGAGCAGCTCGGGCCTGCTGCAGCCCTCCCCAGTCTCCAGGGCTGACTTGAAGCATGGCAGCCAGTTAATGCAAAACAGTTGAAAGGGCTGTGTGAACTCTCCATGAATTTCACTTGCCACTTCTTAAAATGGAGTTAATGCAAGTGAACAAGACTGTCCCTGCTTTTGTTCTTTTTTTTTTTTTTTTCTTCAAATGTATGGTTTGATTGTATGTATGGTTTGATTCTTCCTCACACTTGTATGCAGTTCATTGCTCCTTTCTCCTCCTGGAAATGTTTGAAAGAGCCTTAATCTGTTGTTAGGCAGCTGCTTGCTAGAAAAAAAAGCCTAAATCTTGAGTTTATAATGGATTTTCCTCTACAGATTATAGAAAATATATTGCCTACTTGAAATAATCCAACGGCTTAGGTACCTTCAGTCAAAATATCTCATTCCCAACTGCTGAGTGACTTCAGCCCAGACACCTTGCTGCCAGTGATGAGGACAGGACAGGTGAGCTACGTGAAATGCTCCGTGCTAACGGTGCCTGGCTGCGTGGCTGAGGGTGCCATGAAGGATCTGTCTATGTGTGAGGTCTGCAGTGGGGTTGGGGGGAGCAGCAGGAATAAAGCGAATGCCTGTAGTGTTATGTACAGAACGCCAGCCCAGAGCAGGGCTGTAGGTGGTGGTGGTGATTTGAGATACCTGGCATGTGGCCGTTTTCTACTCAGTATGAACTTTAATATATGTTTTATCTGGTGAAGGGAAAAAAAAATTGATTTTGAATCATTTCTAGAAGTATCAGCACTCATGTCCCATGAATAAATGTTAATTTGTATTTGAGAAGTGGCCAGGAGCGAGCTCTGCTCTGTTCTGGAAGTCCCCTGAACACCAGCAGTTATCTCTGCCCCTTGGGAGTTATTCCCTTGGGTTTGATGTGCCGTTCTCTGACCATACAACTTCCAGCCAGAGCAGAACATGGCCAGATGCAAACATCTTGCTGGAGGATTTATAATTAAGGTTAAAAATTCTCAAATACTATGTTGTCATTAGAGTATTTCCTTTTTTTTCATTGACATCTGTCACTTGAAACATGTTCTCGTGTCCACTTATTAAAAAAGTTATGTAATTTTGACATTTTTTAATCAAGGCTTTTGCTTTATGGTGTGCATGAAACCTTTTGAAAAGGAGTCATTTGTCACTGAATGTCTGTGATGCCGACCATAATTTTAGAGCACCCCTGGCTGTAGCCAGCAGCACATATGTAAGTGCTCCTCTCGCTCAGCGCGGGGGCAGTGGGGAAGGATGCCCGGCTCTCCAACCCAGCAGCTCCCCTGCCTTTGCCCTGTGCTGTACACATTTGTCAGTGGGGCAGAGCATGGGGTGCTGGCGTGCCCTGAGCTGCCTGCTTCACCCCGAGCAGCGGGGAGGAGGCTGCTGCAATGGCTCTTGTGCCATCTCAGCGCTGAGTGGGTGGTTCAAGGCCGATGCTGATAGAAGCCCTCTGGCGGCCTGCCCCACGCGTCCTGCTGGCACGGGGCTGCCTCCTGCAGCTGGCGGTGTGCTGCCCTGCGCAGCCACAGCAGTGAGAGCTGTGCTTCGTAAAGAGTTGTTCTTGCGCTGCAGCGCTTCCATAAGCATGTTGTTCCCTTAAAACTGAAGCTACTACTTTGCAATAAGAAGTCTTGCAGGCCCTGGTAAGCCCTCTGTGAGGCCTGAACCAGCAAAATCAGCCTGGGCAAGAGTGCATCCAGGAGCAAGGCAGGGAGGAGAGGCAGCCATGTGTGCAGGAGATGGGTGACTTGGAGCCAGGCAGGCAGCAAGTCACTGTTCTCTGAACTGCTCCAGAGGGCTGGAGCACCTCTCCTGTGACAACAGGCTGAGGGAGCTGCGGGTGTTCAGCCTGGAGAAGAGAAGGCTCCGGGGATACCTCACTGCAGCCTGGCAGCACTTGAAGGGTGCTTATAGGCAGGAGGGGGCTGTATTTTGACACAGGCAGATAGTGATAGGACAAGGGGGAATGGTTTTAAACTTAAAAAAAGGGAGATTTAGGTTAGATGTTAGGTGGAAATTCTTTACTCAGAGGGCATGAGGCACAACTGCCCAGAGAGCTGTGGGTGCCCCATCCCTGGAGGTGCCCAAGGCCAGGCTGGATGGGCAGCCTGAGCTGGTAGGAGGCACCCAGCCCATGGCAGGGGGTGGGACTGGGTGGGCTTTCAGGTCTCTTCCAACCCAAACCATTCTGTGATTCATTCTAAATCTTTGCTGCCATGGTGGCAGCTCTCTGACTTGCTCAGCCCTCTCCTGCTTCCCCCCTCAGATGTACCTGTGATGCACATATGTTAATGCAAAGTGGCTGCGATTCCCTTAGCCTGCTTCATACCTATGAGATGGGCTGCTTCCCCTGTGTCAACTCGGTTAAGAGGTCTCACCCATGAGGTTAACACCAATCTCAGTTTTGCCTTAAATTGTTTAAATGAACGAAATCTTACTGGAGACGTTCCATGTGAACAGTCACAGCTCTGTACAGGTTGGAGGGAGATGTGAGCGCACACACAACTTACACTCGCTGTTGTGGGGCAGTTAGAGGGCCCCTGGCTGTAACAGGAACCAGCAGTGCTTGCTGCTGTGCTGGAGTGATGCTTTAATAATCATGAGGAGTGGTGGTAACAGAGCTCTGCAGAGCGAATGATGGAGCCGCGTTCTGTCCACCTTGTTTAAAATCATGTGCAAACACGGCGTCCCATCTGTCAATAGCAGGCAGCGTGCTGCCTGCGCTGCAGCGTCTGTTTGGATGGGGATTTGACGCTGTTTGAAATATATATATAAAAAGCAATTCTTTAGGGTAATAAGATTAATAAAAATTCCTTCAATGAACCCTCAAGATCAGCAGCTTTTGATTTCTCCGAGAGCTCAGCTGCTGCCTTTCATTAAATATTCCATTTCATACTATTTCTTCTAGTGCCTGCTCAGGGCTTTCCGTGTCCCTGTACGTGTAAAATGAAATAATAATTTGTACCTGCAAGACAGAGGGAATGGAAATCGAATGCCCGGAGGATTGTTTTGATGAGGTCTGCTCGAGATTTTGTTTGAAATGTAATATCAAAGGACAAGGAAATGAGTTCAGCGATACGGATGGCAGAGGGAGCAGCGAAGGAGGCAGATGTTGGCAGCCTCGCAGTCTGCATCTGCGCTGGTTTGTGTGCGTGCCCCCTTCCCATTCCATTTTTCAGGAAGTAGGGCATGAAATTAAGCCTGGAAGGTCATTTTTTCCATCTAGACTGTTCAGAAATTAGTAACAAGAGCTTGTCTGATTGCACGGGCAGTGATGGTACATTTTTTCCAATCCATTATATAGTGGCAATAATTATATGTACTGTGTTGATCGATGGCACAATTAAATAAATTAACACATTTGCAGTCAAATAAAGAGCGGAAGATTACATTTCCTCGAAGACTTAATTTCCCTAAGCATCACAAAGCACAATTAGTTTTCCTTTCAGATTTTTTTTTTTTAATGAATTTGGCATGAAAAATGTCATAATCTCTGCTTCCAACAAAGGTCTCTGAAGAGAAAGGGCGATGAGAGAGAGCGCTTCACCAGGCAGCTGTGACGGGGATGTGGGAGTGGGTAACGGCGGGGCGGCCCAGCGGAGGGCGAGGGGAAGGTCAGTGCCCAGCAGCCCCTCAGACAGAGCCCATAAAGCTGCCTGGGTGCAGCTCTTCCAGCCCTGCAGGAGCGCAGCTCTCACTGCAGGAAGCTCAGCAGAAGTGGAACAGCAGAGCGATGCCCCAGCGAAGGCGCCAACACGATCCGTGGGATGACAGGTGGCGTGCCAGGTACGCTGAATCAGTTCTTCATGCCACTGCTCACTTCTGAGGCATTTGGGAAAGGTCTTACCCTAAATAAGAACTCTCGGTGAAACATGGGTGTGTGACCCAGCTGCTGCAGCAAGAAGGAAGAAAAGAGTCGCACCAACTGTTCCATGTACTCCCCTCAAAAAATCCAGAAGTCGAAAGTGGTGCAAATAGTTGAAAGCTGGGTTAAATAAAAATAAGATCATGAACCAGTGATGTTCTTTTTCCACAGTGGAGGGGAAAAGCAAGCCAAGATGTTAGAAATTCAGGCTAGGTGAAGCAAAATAACAGCACAGAGGTAGCTTTGCTCCTAAACATGGGTAACTGAGAGCGTATGCATCTTCCTGTCTCCAGAGGAGGAACTGCTATTTCGTGAACTCCTGTAACTGTCACATGAATAAATACTGCTGCCTGAGTGCCGTGAGCCCAGCGCAGAGTAAGATTGCAGATGACGTGAGCAGCACCAGGAAGTGCAGCCTCAAGCAAAGGTACGCTCAGCGGCCACGTCATTCCACTGTTCAGATTGGCTTTGTGAGGTGGGCGCACGGAATTCTGCTCCTCTTCAGCCTACCTCAGCTCCAGCGGAGATTTTTAACGCTAGCAAAGGCAGCACTGTACGTCTTTGAGAAAGATCACTTCTCTTCAGCAGCCAAATTTTGGGCAGAGCTGAGGGGCCACCAGCAAGGCAGAGGAGATGGAGAGTCAGGAAACCTCAGTCCCAGCAGCACCGACGCATGTGCTCCTGGACATCTTCCACTGTGCAATCCATACCAGTACATGGAGTTCTGCATATTTCATGTGGGAAGAGGAAGAATTTTCGAGAAAATGGGCAAATGATTGTCTGAAGAACTTACCGAAAAGAATTGCAGTGGCTGGTGGAAAGCAGGAAAAAAGAGAACAGAAGCTGTAAAGTATCAAGATTTTATTGTTTTATATATATATATTTAGTTCTTACATGAGACAGTATATTTTAAAACAGCAGCAAGCAGAACATACAAGTTGAGGAAAGTGGCAGCGCAGGTAACTCTGTTGGCTAATGCCCGTTCATGTACAAGGCGTACACTGGAGTTTTTGAGCACCTTTTGTGTTTGTTTTTTCTTGGTTTAAGTGTACAGTAAGGCAGTGGTTTTTCAATAAGGAATATATATATATATTTATATCTATATATATTTTCAGTTGTCACGGTGAATTCTCATCACATGCAGATTAAATAAAATGTACAACTTGAAAATGTTACAACGGTAGACATTTTTCCCAAAGCAAAGCTTCCAATAAAAGGCAAATACGGACACCACAAAGTTTAAAAAAAAAAAGAGAAAGAAGGCTCCAGACACCCAACGGCAGGCGCTACTGACATGACAGCTTGAGCAGGAAGAGTAGGATTCCAGTGAAGGTTTCTCCCGCTGCTGGGAGGGTGAGGAGGAAGGGATGGTTATGGAGGGGCCTCCAGCTCCCCCGAGAGGACTCACTCCAACCTGAGAAGCTCCACGTCAAAGAGGAGAGTGGCATTGGGAGGGATGACCCCGGGGTGCCCTGTGGCTCCATAGGCCATCTCGGGTGTGCAGGTCAGCTTTGCTCTTTGTCCTAAGCTCATCTGGTTTTTGGATGTTGGAGGAAGGAGAAGACAAGATAAAACACAGCGTTAGGAGGAATACAGATCACTATGTGGCAGATTTACAGAATTGGGGATATCCAGGACTATTAGAGACAGTAGTGACTGTTAAGACAGAAGCAAAGAAGGCATTGAGAACCTCAGCCTTCTCCTCATCCTCGGTGCTGATGTTCCCTGCGGCATCCAATAAAGGATGGAGATTCTCCTTGGCCCTCATCTTGCTGTTCGTTAATATATTTGTGAAAGCATTTTTTATCTTTTACAACAGGGGCCAGATGAAGTTCTTGCTGAGCTTTCGCCTTTCTTATTTTCTCTCTGCATGCCCTAGCAACCTCCTTGTACCCTCTCCAAGTTGCCTGTCCCCTTGGTGATTGAGTTTAACTCAGTCTTCTCTCACAAGATTGGACTGGACTACAGATTACGCGATGTCTCCTGTTGAATTTTTTTCCATTTCTATGAAATACGCCAAGGGTAGAGCTTTGGTAACTCTAGGTAGAAGAAAAGCATGAATATAACTGTTCCACATTCAGGGAACATTCACAGCATGGGGCCAATGACTTCTCTGGCCTCTACAGGGTTTGGTCTCCGGTGCTCTGAGGGTCCCTGCAAGCTGGCACATCACCCATGGATTCTAGGCAGGGGGCAACCTTGAATCATCAGAAGTTGAGTGCACAAATGCAGATGCTGCTGCCATCTGACAGTCATTAAACCAAGGTTTGGAAAATGTAAATGCTAGACACGGCCAACTGCCTGTTTCCAAGTGCCCTGTGTCAGCTTCACTCCCCAAAGCCTTAAAAACCCCGAGGTGGAAGGAGACAGCTACAAGCTTAACTTAATGATCCACTAGGAGGAGCAGGAGGGCAGCGTGCGGCCACATGCTGGAATGGATTTAGGATGCAGTAATTAAGAGACAGGAGTTGGTGAGAGTGTTCAAGGAAAGGATAAAAGTGGTTCACTCAGAGCGTGTTGCCAGAGCTGCGCTGCCTTCTGTCTGAGACAAAATTAACCCCACCTGAACTTAAACGCACTTCTGGGTTCCTTCTCTTTGTGGGGCCCCTTGTCTTATGCCAACGTGTGGATGGAAAATCATGGAACTTGCAGGACGTGTGCAAACAGTCCTGCTGCTGGCTCTTCTGAAACCGTTTGTTCCTCTTCTCTATTCAGACCAACAATTCTGTATTCGAGCACTCAGTACACTGGGGCCCTGAGCTCTTCTTAGGTATTGTTGAAAAGCAAATAACAAAGAGTGCCACCCAAATGTTAAAGCAGAAGGTGGATGTTTTTCAGATATGCTAGGATTCCTCAAATGGACTCATTCCTTCTCTGGATGGAGAGAAGGGTGTGCTTGTGTTGCTTTCTCCTGGGGCTGGAACCTACGTTCTCCTCCATTCCTCTCTGAACAATGCATCATTCACCACTCGATTGTTTCTCGTTTTGCATTCTTTCTTTCTCTGTATTTAAGCGCAAGAATTTGCTCCTGTTAATAATAGTATTTGAGTGATTTCCTCCTATTCAAAGCTCCAGAACTCAGAAGCGGGGAGTATCAGGGAATTTGCATCCTGCTCTCAGTTGTTCTCGCCCTTAAGCACCTCCTCACAGTGTGGGTCCTCACAGCATTGCAGACAAAATGCCACAGAGACGGCATGGATCTGCTCTGTGTGGCTCTTTCAGGGTTTTACTGTGTTGGCACTCAAGCTGTAATTAATGGAGGGAAGTTTCCTTTTTCTTGGCTTAGAGCTGCTCACTGAATGTTACATTTTGTAGCTGGGAGCCCAAAGTCATAAAAGTTTAACAGTGCAGTTTGGTGCCCTGCTCAGTAAGAGTCAAAATCTGTAGCACGATCGTGGTTGTCGTCAAAAGTGGCAGCTTGGCCTTTTATTGAGTAGCTGAATAGAGGCCGCTTCATAACATGCTGCCACCTGGACCAGTTAGAGGCCGCTGTGGTTTATTTGTGGTAGCAGCCCTGGAAGAAGCAAAGCTCGCAGGCACACTGACACCGGGCAAGGGGATCTTACCTCTCCTTTCCCAAATGCACGCTGCATGTTAAGCCTTGTGGGTAGGGTCAGCCAGTGGGGCACTACAGGAAATACTGTGCTTGAACAGACCACGCTTTCATAGAACAGTCACAGAATTATCCAGGCTGGAAAAGACCTTCAAGATCCAAGTCCAACCATCATCCTGACCTACTGAGTGCCACCACTAAACTATATCCCTTAGTGCCACGTCCACCTCTCTTAAATATCTCCAGGGATGAGGACCGCACCACTGCAGTGGGCAGCCTGTTCCAATGCTTCACTTCCTTTGCCATGAATAAATTCTTCCTGATATCCAATGTAAACTTCCCCTGGTGCAACTTAAGACCATTAAGAACACCATTCAGGATTCTACACTGTGATTTCCTCTTGTTCTTGTCAACATTGCACCGAACGCTACACCCTAACGCACCCTTCACCCAGTTTGAAATTCAGCCAGAATAATTTATTTGTACCTGTGTAACACCTTCTTCAAATCCTTTAATGACTTCTTGCCTGCCAATCTTGAACCTGAAAGGCTTGTTTCTGTCTCTGGAGGAATCAAACTTCTTTCCATTCTGTAGCATTCCTGCCAAAACAAGACACACAGTTTCAATTTGAGCTACATCTACATTTAAGTGCTGGGAGATAGGGGGGAAAGAAGTGAAAAATTAATGTCTTGGTCACATCAACTGTTCATTTCCATTTGCACTTTAAAATGGTGAAAAGGAACAGAGAGAAAGCAGCAGTGCAGGCTGAGGATGTGCAGGGCCATCACCACCACAAGATATTGTCCAGAGGCTGTTAAACCAACTCATTGCCATTAGGAGTGCGATTTCCTTCCCTTGCAGCTCAACTCATCATTTGGACTCCCCTATGGCGAGCTCCCCATTAAATACTTACCATTTATTTTAAGGCATTCCATTAACAGCGCTACTAACTACCTGACTGCCCCGTTAGCCTCATTCTGTATCTTGTCATTCAGCCACAGGACAGTCACAGTAACACCCTGCTCATCCATGTTGATGGACACAACACTGTTTCAGCGTACGCATTATGAACGGCTGCACAGATTCTGCAGCAAATGGCCAAGCCTTCACTGAGCTCTACATCCTGAGGTATCCTCACTCTTTTTTCAAAGAACGGTATTTAAGATAACTTTAGAGCAATTGATAATTGCTCTTTCTAAACTTTACACTCTGAATGTTGCAAGCTTGGGCTGATATTTCCGTATTAGAATTAAAACTTCCTTTGTAATGCTGTAATGCCAGAGTGTTCTGGACATAAACCATGACTCTACTGTACACGATGCTGTAAAAAGAAACATGAATATGCAAATATTTGAGAAAGTTTCTGGTTGAAAACAATTTTATCAAGCACAGCTTTTATAGAAAATGCTGAGAATTCCTGCGCTTATGATTCAATACGAAAAATACAGTCTTTCTGGTTTCTTCTCATTATAGGAGTTATATTAATAGACCAGTTTGGTGCACACATTTTTTTCCCCTAGTGAAAATCATTAGTTATTGTTCAAACAACAAAAAATGGCATATTTGGTTTATTTAAATAATGCATGTTATGAATCAATAGTAAACATAAAGAGATGTGCCAGAATAGATGTAGCCTGCTTTGAGCTAAGTACTCTGCTTTCCTCTATAACCAAGTCAGAAAAAAATGCACTTTGGAGGGCAATTAATCCAACCAAATCTAGGGGTCTACATTAGGACGTAAGGAACTGCATCCTAGCAGTGCCTATTTTGTGCATGTTCTGATGCAAGCACATCCCCACATGATGCAATGTATCAGCTCAGCACGATCCCGAAACCCCCTCCATGCAGCCCGGGATGTCAGAACAGCTGCCTGCACAAGTCCTTCCCCTTACAAACAAACCCAAGTTCATCTGCATGGCAGAAAAATGGCATGCATACGGAGCAGGGCAGGCAGGGAGAAGCAGCTCAGGGGGAACTCACGGGCACATCCTACAATCCTTCCTGTAGTGTTTGATCTTGCATTTCAGTAGCAGTCCTTTCTTACAGTAACTTTATGTTTAAATGCATCACACAACCTTTAGTTTCTATGCAATGGGAGGGGACTATTAGAGAATCTCAGTGTTTAACATTTTTAATATTAAATCTTGGTACTGTCATTACATTCTGCATGTTCAAAGTAGCATGCAAACATTAATTATTCTTCACAGCAGCACAAGGAGGTAGAAAAAGATATTATAAAATAGCCTCACCCTGGAAGTTCAGGCTTGGATGCAAACTTCCACAAAACTTGAGTCATCTTTTCACTTTCTTTTGTAACTAAATCCTATCAAAATACTTAGCTAAAAGGTCTGTTGGTTTCTAAATATCACACATCAAACTGGTGGCAGAACCAGAACCAACTCCTTAGAGAGCTTGCTAGTGTAATATGTATCGTACCCAACCCAACTCTTGCTCCACCACCAAGAGCCTACAGAAGACAGGCTCAGAAAGAATCAGACCTGTGCTCCTGTGTTTACAGCAACATCCTGTTGTCAACAATGGATGAAAATGTCACCAAGTGATGAATCTAGAAATGTGACCTCCCCTGCCATCACCTCACCTCATTGCTTTTGGAAGACAAACTGGGATTCAGCCAGGTGCATCTGTATTCGCTGAAGCTCTGGCAAGAGGGTCAATTTTTAAACGATCGCCCTTTCAATGTACATCAAGTTTAGGAATGAGTCAGAGTCCCTGTGTGCCCTGGAGAAGTTCTGATCTGGATTTAGATCTGAAGCCTATCTTTTTTATCTCTCTAGTTCCGAAAGTTAGAGTTGACTCTTTAGTCTCCTGGGAGCTAAAGCAGCACGATGTTTTATTTTCTCCTTTGCTAATATATCAATTGATTTTCTTTCTGTGAAAAAATTGATTTGGTTAATATTCTTCAACAAGGATGGATGCCCATCTTCAGCCTGCAAGCACCTTTATTTATCTAGCTAACAAGGAGAAGAAACCCACAATCTGGAAGTGAACAATGATGCTGTTTTGCAAAGTCAAAACTCCCTTGGCCATCAGTGGAGGTTTGACTGAGCAAGGATATCTAGATGCCTATATGCTTGCTTGTTACAATAACCTCACATCTGATTCTGAAAGGTAACAATTATTGTACCAGAATATTTAATTGTACAAACTCATGTAACAGAATATCATCTGGATTTGCAAACGTTCTTATCTAGAAGGTGTCCTAATCAACAAGTGGGTGTTAATCAGGTGGCTGTAGAAAAGCTCACTGAATCACGGACTCCCAGAATCATGAAAGTTGGAAAAGACCTCTAAGACCATCTAGTCCAACTGTGAACCCGCCCCCACCGTGCCCACTAACCCACGTCCCTCACTGCCACATCTCCACGTTTCTTGAACACCTCCAGGGACAGTGACTCCCCCACTTCCCTGGGCAGTCCATTCCAGTGCATTACCACTCTTTCAGAGAAGAAAATTTTCCTAATATCCAACCTGAACCCCCCTTGGTGTAACTTAAGACTAACTCTCCCCATATCGCTGTTACCCGAGAGAAGAGGCCAACACTCACCTTACCACAACCTCCTTTCAGGGAGTTGTAGAGAGCAATAAGGTCTCCCCTGAGCCTCCTCTTCTCCAGACTGAACAACCCCAGCTCCCTCAGCCACTCCCCATAAGACTTGTGCTCCAGACCCCTCACCAGCTTTGTTGCCCTTCCCTGGACACGCTCCAGGTCCTCAAGGTCTTTCTTGTAGTGAGAAGCCCAAAACTGAGCGCAGTTCTCAAAGTGCAGCCTCACCAGTAAGTAGTCCATTCCTTTTCGATTTCCTTGATTTGACTGCCAATGGAAAGCTTTTTCTGAACAAATTTGCTGTCTCATCAGTTTTACTGATGAAAACAATTTTAATCAGAAATGATGATTCTTGTAATGAAAATAAAGAGCGTTGAATGTAAGCTGAAGAAAGCTTTTGTTTCCTATATGATGTTCACACAGTGAGACACCTTACTGTGTCCTGTACAGGGACCTTGGCCATTGAGTTAAGATGGCTCTTCAAGGGAATGGTTCAACAGTAGGGGTTTAGTATCACTGTGGATACAAATTCAATTTTTCCCTGCTAACTTTTTTTCTGCTTAACATAAAGACGGTCTTATGAGGAAAAGGATTTGCTTAGACTGTATTTTTCTGACAGCTTATAGCCACTTAAGGAAAAATAATCTTTCCATGGGAATTTTCAGTCTACAGGGACAGTAATTGGACAGTGCATCAGTAATTGGGGGTGCATCTCTGCAGCACATCAGATCTTTACCACAATTTTTCTTCTGTTTAAAAAGCAACAGCAATGTTTTGAATGTGCCATTTGTTGCCATGACAAACAATCAGTGACTCGAAGTATAGAAATGGGAAATGGTGGTGGTGGTCACCTCGTGGTTCCGATTACCACAGAGCACTTTGGAATGGTTGATCTTTTCAGCACAGGCTGCCTCGCTGCTGCATTTTCTTCATGTATTATATGCTCATATATCTTTAATGTGGAGTAAGAGCAACATAATCAATTATTTATTATGCAGCTGACACCATGCAATGAAGACACAACAGACAACTACTCAATAATGCATTACCGTGCACTATATATCAGCGTTGCACACAACTACAACACAGTATGACTGAGCCTTGCACTTAGCTTGACTTCACAGCCAAGCAAAGTTACATGCAATTGTCTAGCTCACTCTACTGAAAGGCATCGTTCTGTCCTAATGGCTTTATGGATTTGCATATTTTTAAAAGAGATGAGAAAGTAGACTTACCCTCAAGGAAGATATAAGGTTCAATAAGGATATTCTACATGAATTGTAAGGAGACCAAAACAATTCCTCTGGTATCCTGTTGCCTTAACACAGACGTTTTATTTCAGGCTCTGACTCTGTTACCATTACAAAATTGAGCTCTAAAACATACATGCTCTTCAGCAAACAGCAAATTTCATTTGAATAAGCATAGCAGAATCAGGTCAGTCTGGCTACGCTAATGATTGGGACAACAGACATCTACAGCAATGTTTTAGAGAGAACATGTTACTACAGAAATACTTGGCCCCTCTTGTACCTCTACCCCTATGTACCACGTCCTGCAACGCAGGCTCTGGAGGGACAGAGCCTGGCTAGGCCAGGTCCTCTTGTCACTGCCCTCTGGCACCAGCCAAGAAGCACAAAGAGCAAAGAGCATGGCTGGAATACAAAGAAGACATTTTGCAAGATTTCTCACCCAAACACATGAAGTAGAACTTGGTCAAAGAATTCTAGCAATCTAGAGCATCAAGATAATAGGACAATAAAATTAATAAATTTATCTCCTTTTTCTTTGATTTCATTCTCAGTCTCATCCCATGCCACAGCGCACACCGGTATTTCCTCCCCCCTCCATTTTTGTTTGACTGCCCATGCAGTGCTTGCAGGGATTTGATATTTTAGCCTGCAGTGCATATCCGAATGTGCAGCTGACCTTTCACTGGGAGGTTACGCACTTCAGCAGGAGGTTCAACCTCACTGACATACCTGAACATGACAGCCACCTATCTGTCAGTGTAAGGCACAGGAGCAGCCCAAGCTAGGTCACCAAAGCTTCTGTGTACAGATCTCAATGCAAGGAGCATGTGAAAAACCCCGCAATGAAGGATCACCAGATATTTATTGTGAAAGCTCTGAACGTGATTCTGAGATCACATGAGAGAGGGGGTTTGGGCCAAGTGGTTGCTGAAAGAAGCTGGGAACAAATGACCAGTTTCCCTATGGGTTAATTTCTCCCTTGCTCTGGGAAAGCGGATGCTGATCTGTCAGATCACTTTGCCAACCACTCCAGGACAGACCAATAACAATACTGCATCAGCACTGGCTTTAATGGCCAGCTGTTTCCAGACTGCTCATCCTTTGACTTTCAACTATCTAGACTTCCAGCATGTGCCTCCATTTCATTCTGAATAAAGTCAGTATTGAAATCTTAATTTATCGGCGCTACACTGGTAAACTCTGAGAACTTCTGCTCTGCTCTGCACTGGTGCGGCCTCACCTCCAGCACTGTGTGCAGTTTAGGGAAGCACAATATCAGAAGGGCATTAAACTATTAGAGAGCATCCAAAGGAGGGCTGCTNCCAGTGATACTTGTGGGTGCCTTCCAGCTTGGGATATTCTACAATTCTGGATTCCCTTGGCCAGAGCTAGTAACAGCCTAGCAACAAATGCACCCATTTCTGGTAGGGCACTGGATTAAGAGGCCATGCATATACCCTGAAACAGTAAATTTGAACATGAAAAGATTTTTCTTAATGTTTTACCACTTAACACCAAGACATTGGTCTTCAGGGCATTTGGAACTGGAAAACAACACTTCTCTCCAGATCCCTTGTGAATGCTCTTTCCTGCAGGCCTGTTTACCAGGTTTTCTGCTGAAACATATCAAAAAACACAGTAATCATCTAATATCTTGCAAAGGGCTTAGCAAGTACTGTGCTCTTAGATAAGATGGAGAAAAATAAAAACATTCTTGGAAAAAGAGAGACATAGACAAGATGCAAAAAGAGAAGAAAACACAGTTTATAAAAGTGGCTGCTGACTAAGCCATGTAAGAAGGGACAGTCACTATGCCAAGATTACATATGTTCTAAGTAAGTCAGAGGCAGACAGTGCAGTTCTATCTCAATTCTATGATTCTGTGAATCTCATGTGTACATAAAACATACATAATGCTGAAGTCAAATGCTTTTCATCCGAGGCATGCAACTTTTTGATCCAGACTGGCCAGACATTCTTGTAATGTGTCTCATTTTAGAGGTGTGGTGTGACATTCCTAGCTGGCATTATGTAATGACCCTTCCCTACACAAGTGTTCAGAGAACTCCTGAGGAATCGTCTCCTCCCGGCTGTGACTCCACGTGGGAAAACGAGACATGACCTCACCGGCACCAATTTGATAACAGGGCTCCATGGGCTCACTGCGGCACAGCACAGGCATTTTCCAGGGTGGCCAGGTGAAACACACAGCTGTTTCACTCAGCAAACAAACATCCTCCTCAAGAGTGGGCAGGGACAGCGATCTACATGCTACTTGCTCTCTGCTGGCATGGACTGACCATGGATTTCTAGGTGACTAAAGGTAGTTGGCATGAATTCCACCCAAAGTGACTCAATCACAGTCAAGATTAAGTGAGAAAATGCAGCCTGAACCCAAACTGGTCTTGATGTGCATGCCAAACTCCTTCCCATGGACTCTAATGCCCACAGTCCTTTAGACTCAGAGACTGCAGATCTCCTTAAAGTCACTTACCATACAGTAACACGCACAGTAAACACGCTGTATAAATACTAGGAGGTAAAAGTCACTTTAGTCTCTAAGTGAACACAGAAAAGGATTTATTAACAAGTTATGCATTTGGTAGCCCTCATTATGTTGTCAGAGTGCAGCCTACAATTAAGATCAGAGAAAAACATCATTTTGGCAAGCTGCCTTTATCTTTTGCTGCAACATTCCAGTGAAGAATATCTTACTCAGACACTGTTATTTTCCTGTGACTTCTTTTGAAAAAGTTTATAAGCTACATTCATCAAAGGAAAAATCATTCAATGTAAGTATAGTTTGCTCTTCTCACCTACTAGGAACGTACCTGCTTTCACAAAAATAGTATTTTGTAGTATTGTTTTCAATGTAAACAGTTTTGCGGCCTCCAAGGCAAACCATAGCAGCACCACAAATGTGCCTCTGTCTGCAGACTCTGAGAGTATGTTCTGCAGTAACAATAGCTATAAAGTTCTTTTGCCACATTTGTTTCCTTACTTTGTTCGTCCTTCCCAATGTGGCTGATCCTCATTGGTATGAATTGGCATGGTTATCTTGATATTAATGAAAACACAAAAACATATACAGCAGGTTAAGACCCGGATCACAGTAATTTAAAACTAAGTTGAATGATGCACTTGGAACTATTCTTGAGAGCAGAATCCTGCATGAAAACAGAACAGATGTTGATTGGTGATCAGAGCAAAAAGCTGTAAGTCAAAAAGAGTAGGTTCTGCCACTGGCAGCTATGTAAGTATGACTTACATTCGTTTTATTCCCTGCAAAATGATGACTGTGGTTTCCCAAAGGTCAGAAAGAGGGTCACTAAGCATATCCAGGAAAAATATTATTAATTAAGATACTTTGTCTTAGGAATCTTGAAAGGCTTCGATCAGTAAGCCTTTAAAATCTCTTCAGAGCCACAGTGGAAAGGAGCTATTAACAGCGCAGTTTGTTATTATAAATAGGTCTTTTCCATCTCTAAGTTTTGATCTCTGTGATCTTACAAACAAACTATGGAAAAAGTGACAGCTGCTATCTTGACAGATGGGTCTCAGGCATTGCTCTGCTGAACATTAGACAGTCGTCTCTCTGGAGAACAATAGGAATTTCCAAGTGCCTGGATCTATTTTCATCTACTTGACAAGCCACTCATGGCTTGGACCAGTGAAGGGAAGAAGCAAGGCGAATGCAGAATAAATGTCTTAGGGGAAACATCTCAGAGAAAAAGTAGAATCAGATAAGTGTCACCTATTAGTGAGTTCCCCCTTGAGTTTAACAGAAGTCACAGAAAAATAACTCAAAGTTTGTTAGAGAGGCAGTGGAGATGAACAGGCACTTGCAGAAGGCGAGATGCAGAACGCCTGAGCACCGAGTGCTTACAGTCAGCCAGTGGGACATGGTAAGTACAAGGGAGCACCTCAGCTTTCTGCTCTCCTAGAATTTGGCATCATCATCAAATTTGGATGCAGAGTTTGGAATGCAATTTTAAGGACAGATATAGAAAGTTGAGAAGGGTGCATTCTTTTTCAAGGGTAGTTGTTTGAGAGGGTGCTTCTGCCCACCTTTTCCACCTTGAACACTTGCCAAGAGCACCGCAAATTCAACTCTGTCTCAAGTCTGAATACAAACCCACGTCCTTCACCTCTTCTGATGGCATTCTCATCATTGGACAACCAACCACTCAACTGGATCACTCTCTGTGCCTCCACCTGGACCTATACGGTAGCTGGACATGGAGAATGATGAAGTTAGGAGAAGGGTAAGGAAGCAGCAAGTAGGGAGGTCGGTGGGAAAGGCAAAAACCTGGATCCTTGCTGCCAGGACTTGTTAGATCAGCCATGAGCGATGTTGTGTAGGGTCTGTCTCTGCATTATTCACACAAAGTTCTTGACTTCAATAGGAGCGTAAGAACGGACTGCACAGGCTATACTACTTTTCCAAAAAACAGAAGCACTTTCATGCTTACCACTGCTGCAAACAAAGGACATCGTAAATTAAGCCAGGTTAGATACCACAAATAAAAATAGTAGTCAGTCCACAGACACAAACAACAAAAATAAACATTGCCAAAAATACCTCAACTGCACAAGAGTGGAAAACAAGACAAGCTGAGAGAGGAGCTAACTGTGAAGCATTACATAAACAAATGTATTATTACACCAGCAAAGAGAAGTCAGAAGATTTCAGACTCTACAGCGAAACATGCAATGTTACCAACTGTAAGAGCAAAGACAGAGCTGGTAAATACATTGCATAACTCATAGATATTGTTATACAGCAGACAGCTTTCTATCACAAGTCGCACTATCTTTCATCATCCTCGTAAATGTAATTGAAAAAACAGCATCCTGTATGAGTAACTGAGTATATGAAGTAAGTGGGTATCTGTTCCTAGCCATCCAACAGCCAAAATACACACATCATGACCACAGTAACAAAAGATGTTTTTCTACAGAAAAATACAGGATTGTCCTGTTCAATTTTATCCAAAACTCTAAAGGAAATACAATTCAGGTTTGAAAAGAATGAAAAAGTGAGACGCTGTGTTTTCAAAAATGAAAAATATTGCCTTATGTTCATCTGAAGTGTATCCTTCCACTGAGAATACACTGCTTTGTTTTCACATTACTGTTAAGAACTGTTTACATTCAGCTTCTGTGAGGTCTGGTGAGTTCTTGAACAACAAACATCTCCTTTCCAATTATTTAACGCCAAATATTGTTTAGCTACATCCAATCTACAAGATACCAGAGCTGTTAAGGAGAAAAAATAAAAGAGAAAGGTTGAAATTCTTAAGAAGTGTGCTGAATGGGAGGCATATCAGATAAAATTCAAGTACAATCCCTACTATATGTAACATCATGGAGCATTGCAAGGCTCCATTAATTTAGGCTGCTGTTTCCATTCCCCTGCTTTGCAGAGTAAAGGAAAAGGGTTGTGGGAGTTAATCTATCTCAGCTTCGTGTATCATCTCAACGCTTATAGACTATCTGCAGATTTACTGGCTGCCTGCGTAGGCAGTTGGAGTCCGCACTGATCACCCAGGCTGCTGAGTCTTTGGGAATCATTCATCAGAACTGTAAGTATTTCGTTTGTTCACATTATCAGAGAGTTGCCAGGAAAGAAAGGAAATAAAATGGATAAAACCAATGAATTTCAGTAATCTAAGTTTCAAATAATTGAAAAAAACACTACTGACTTGATCCCAAATTGACAGGAGTACAAATCTCTCTCCAAAAAAACTAGTCTATTTGTGGTTGTTTGAAGAAAAAGGGTGCAGAGAATTAAAATTTCTTGGTATGTGAAATGCATGTTCTCTAACACAGCCAAACAACTACGGTCTTCTGCCTGCTCACGCGCCCGAAGATCGCTAAGGAATCAGCCGGGCACATTTAAGCCCTAATTCTCCTTTAACAGGAACGAAGAACACAAGAGCTTTGCATCTCACCTCGCATCTCCCGTGCTCTGCAGCAGTATCCTAGAGACAGAGCACCACACACTGCTTTCCTATTTCGACTATTGTAAGCACCTTGCACAACAAATACCACTGTGTACTAAAACCACCATTTTCACTCAATCCACCCACTGGTTTGGGCATCACGGTATTACTTTCAACTTAACCATGTGCCCAGATGACAAGATTCTCAGGAATCAAAGTGCTGGCAGCTTGTGAGCAGCACTCTGTCCTTACTGGTGTATAATTCTCTCGAGGACCCCTCCTATATGCCCACGACCTTTGCTGATGTTCCAGATAAACCTGTGCTTCACAGCTGATGATGTGCTCCCAAACCATGGCTGTCAAATCTTTTGAGCCCTTCTTTAACACTGAAGTCTCTGCCCAGACTATTCCCCAGCTGTGTTTCCTCGTTGATACACAGAAAGGTTTAGCTGAATTTTGGGGTTGCTCTGTTTTGCACCACCGGTTCCTCTGTCCTGCACACATCAGGGCAAGATGAGGGTGCTCAGGCAGTTCTTGATCTATGCATATTTCTGCAATTTTTGTGTGTCGTGACTTTTTAAGTCACAACATCCTCTGCCTTGTTTGTGCACTGTGTGCCCCAGTGCTTAACTTCCACCAGCAGGACTGCACGCTGCCTTCTGTCCCTGTAGAATTCTACCATTTCACTCGTTTTTCATGGCCTTCTTAGAGAGGTGGTCACATGTTTCCAAGACCAATCTGGTTGGTATTCAGGAGCCAATTCTCCAGGGAAAAGCTACATATACATTTCTGCACAGTTTGCAAATGAATCAGCAAGCCCTCCTGTGAGCCGTGCTTAGCACAAAGGTGGCTTCCTAAACAGAAGCAGCCTTTGCTGCAGAAACCTGAACTCGTCACTCTGTAGATCATCACTCCAGACTCCTACACAGTAAATCTGAAATTAACATTTTGCTGATCAGCTTCAGAAACATGGCTTTCATTGCAGCTTTCCCAGGGGTTTAAAAGAAAGTACTGTCAAGGGATTTACAGACCAGCTTTATTTGGACTGCAACATTAGGCAGGGAAGTCATTTTTGGAGCAAGTATCACAGCCTGCTTCTGTTTCCTTGCAGTACTTCTACTTCTGTCACACCAAATGATGCACAGAATGCAGGCACTGTGCATCCTGCAAGAAGCCAGAACATGAGCAGCATTCAGTTGCATCTGTTCGAGTGAAACTGCTCTGCAGGACCACGAAACCCAAATATTGGTGCATTGCAGTTCACCCTTTTTAGCTGCTGCAATACCATGCCTTCTTTTGGTGCCTACTGCCAGGTGACATCATCTGGTAGCAACTTTTTCAGCCCAAGGTGCTTCTCCCTGGATATTGTTGACCAGAAATCCAACAATCCCATTTTTAAGTCTTGCTGCAGCAAGAAGAACGAGAAGGATGAGGAAATTACAGCATTGCATCAGCAAGGAAGATCGCAGATGGCCTGAGGAAAGAGAGATGCAGATACTGCTGCAGTGCAGCCTAAGGGTGAATCATAACTATCAATCTCCAATAAGCACAAAAGCAACGTCAATTCTTCAGAACTGCTGCGTGCACAGATACATACAATGGTATTTTCTCACATTAGCTTGAGCTCAGTGCCAGGTTCTTCATCCAACAACCTAATAAAGGCTGGAGATAGAGCCCCGACAGTAAAGAAAAACTGAAAGCCCATGTCTGTGATGCCGCAAGGATGGGGTCTGCTCCAAACACTTCCCAGGCTGAAAGCAGGACACCGGGCTGTCACGTAACACAGACTGCAGGCCCAGGCTGCCTGGCTGGATGTGTTGTCTTGGCCTCCGTGTCAAGTTTGAGTTTCGGAGATGCGCTGTGCACCAATTCGAATACCAGACTTCCCTTGGGTGAGCTCCAGGAGCTGTGCTGACTCTTGATATTGCCTAATAAACAGGGGAGGCCGATTCAAACTACAGATTTTTGTCATTTTTTTCAGCTGATCTAATGCTTTGCACAGCCATAAAAATGATCTCAATTTTCACACATGACAAGGAGTTTGCAGAGAGCCTTCCCAGCTATGGCACAATGTATGTTTCCACTGTGAGGCTGACAGGCTTTGTTCCAGCAACCATCCGAGCATGATACCTGATTTGTTTAGCAGTCTGTAGAACCCTGTTGGGCTGGGGGCCAGATATCATCTTTATTTCTGTCTTTGCAGTGCCAGTGCCACCAGACTGAGGGCACTGGTCCACGTCTCGGTTTGGTTGCTTACCACAAATCAGCATCACCTGCAATTTTAAGGTGTCAGAATTTCCTGACCATTGCTCCAGGCTCATTCAGCTTCAACATCCCACACGCTCTGCTCAAGTGTTAAAGAACGCAAAGCAGCATTGTTACCCTTTTATCTGCTTCAGAAGCCTTCATGGAGATTAGGAAGTGTTGCTTTGATCTCTTCCAGTTCTACGTCACCTTGCTATCTGGACTCAAAAGGGCAGATTTTAAGCTGGGGTAAATCAGTTGAACCTTCAGAAGGTCAAAAGAGCACTGCTGGCTTGCCCCGGCCGAGGAGAATTCTGACCCAACCATTCCAGAGATATGAGTTTCCAGATACAGGTATTTTCCCACCACACACGTTCCTACCACCATTTTCTACTCTGCTAAACATAGCAGCTTCCTCAGCTTTTCAGATTGTCGTTTCAATTTCTTGCTGTTTTGTTTTTTTTTTGTTTTTTTTCCCTTTCTTGCTCTATTTAAAGATAATTTACCTCCCTGGAAGGAAGAAAATTAACACATTCTGTCCTTGCACAGCCACTTTCTCTAACAGGGAGTCTCAAATTATTCTGCTGGACTCACAAACCTTGGCAGCATCACAAAAGACAGAGTGTGAATGTGCGCCCACAACTTCTTATTATGAGCAGCAATAGACAGCACACCTGGATCCAAACTCTTCCTCTGTCCTTGCATCAAGAGCCTTCTGACGGGGATAAAAAGAGAAAGGATTCAACCTCTCTCAGTATCCTTGCACAAACACTTTTAAAGGAGCAGAGTTCAACAGAGACCTTTGTGGTTTGAGAAGGAAAAGACCCAAAACCTGAGATACTAAAACAATTTGGTTTCAGCACTTGTCACTGCAAAGGCAGAACATCTGATGCTACGCAGTCACATCAGTCCTGTGTTGCAAGAAGAAAGGACCACTTCATACAAAATTCCCAAATTCCCCACCACAGCCATGAGGTGAGTGTGTTGGCTTTGCACAGAATAAAATGGGTGTTTCAATACCTTATGAAAACTGTTGGCTTTTTTTTTTTTTTTTTGGTTCATCCAAATTCAAAGCAAACCACAGCTATGTTGGATTTGGCTGGTTTTGCTGCATTGCTGCGACTTTGCTAAAAATAGGCAAATCAAACCAGAGCTCCCTACTCAAGTTTGACCCTATATTAATAGAAATATATACGACCCTGAGACACAGTCTGCGTAGAGCGATCTCCCTGGCTCATTCCAATTGCTCTTCTCCTTTTGGGTAGCTTGCAAATAACTGGCATAAATGTTGTGACAGGGGCAGTAAGAGATACTAGTATTAGCACCTTCGTTTTTGGAAGTGTGGTGTGCCTGCTGCAGATAGCGAGAGGAAGGAAAGAACAAGAAAATCCAACTGTGGGTTGTACAGAGAGACAGCCATCCTTCCCTGGGAGTGGGGAAAGTGCCAAGGAACAAATTGGATGGTGTGAACAAAAGGAAGAAACAACCTTCTGTCCTGCTGTTTACTTGTGCTGGCACATGGTATTCAATGAGTATGCCTTGGGGGAGAGCCAGCCTACCCACAGGAAACGCCGGCCTATCTTGAAGAGAGTCATCATTTACTACTGAAAAAAAGAATTAGCAGGGGCAGCAAGAGGCTAAGATGATTGGGTTTAACTTGCACTGGCCTGAAGCCAAATATGTGAGCGAAGGCTTAGGAGAACTTTCTTCTGATGCCTCTGTGCCAACAATAGATGTGGACAGTACAAATATTTACAGACCTAAAGGGAATGAAGCTCAATGGGGGGAGCCAGACCGTGCCTTAAGTGCTTCTCATAACGATTACCGTGGTGGCTTCACAGCGCTGAGCGAGCGCTCCCGCAGACGGGACGGGACGGCCCAGTGGCGATGCCGCCAGCACAAGATGTCTTTTCACACACACTGCAGCCCTCCCTCTCCCCAGGGGTGTATTAACAGCAGTGGTTCATACTGTATACGCTCCAGGGTAACCATCTCCCGCTGAAGCTAGCATAGGTAATGCTGCCAGTGGGCTAAAATGTTTTCAGAATAAACAAAAGGATCTTGGAGACCTTGCGGGAGTGGTTGACTCCTGTCCATGTCCTGAATGCTCTCCTCCTGTCTGAGCATCTCTCCGAGGCCACCTCCCTCTGAGCATCTCCTCTCAACACCCAAATGTGTCCTAACATTAAGGAGAAATGAGTTATTGAAGGGCTGACTTGGCTGAGAGGTGTCTCTTACTTCATGTACCTTTGCAATAGGAAGTAAATATAACAGATACCTATGTCTCTGCATCCCTCCCTCCTCTGCTCTTTGTTGCTCACTTTCCTCAGCTGTCTGGGAGTAACAGTTTCTCTTAATCTGTTTGTGCAGAGTTAAGCACAATGGAGCTCTTGAATGATGCTATGATACAAACATAATCCAATTTTCTTTTTTCTGTTCCCGGAAACGATGATGCCATCAAAAAAAAAAAAAAAGTGGAAACTCTTTAGTGTTGGGGGATATCTGAGAGCAGAGCTTTGCCTTAAAAGCACTTAACATGAAAGCAAACAAAGGGCCTTTAAAACTGTTGTTCAGTTGTGACAGCAACTAGAAATAGCCAGCTCATTGCTTCCTTTTCAAGCACGGATCTTGCCACCCCACCCACAAAACTGCAGTGGATAAATTCACTGGGAAGATCTATCCTGCTGTGCCTTCGCCCATCTGCCTGGCTGAAGCCCAAGCTGACCACTGTGGAAGGACAGATCTTTAGCAACAAGGACCTTGAAACAAACGTTCATGTCCTATAGCACTGAAGTACAAGGGTTTAACTGCATTATTTTTAATCACTCAAAAAGCAATTTTGCCCCTTCTTCCTTCTTCACCCATATTTACCAGACTAACTAGAAACAGAGTTAGAGATGCATGTAAGAGTGCAAAAATGTTCAGAAAAGGCTGTTACATTGTAAAGAATAAAACAAGTCCCTTCCCTGAGAGGTTAAATAGTGAAGTACTCTCTGTTTCTCAGTCCCCTTGAGCTTTAACACAGGCTTCCCAGGGCCCAAATCATGGCAGGGCGTACAAGTGAGTAATTTGCTAGTTAGCTTTTCCCCTAAAAAATAAAATCAATTGCATATCCCCATGGACCTCACAAACTGCAGCAACGCTCAGCCTTCAAAAGGCACAGAAATACTCTCACTACGTAGACCTGAGGAGATCCATGACGCCAACACAACCCAACAACGCTTGCCTTGTGCCGCTCTCACGTTACACTGCAGGGCAGCAGCAGGGTGTTCCCTGCAACTGCTCTCCTGTGCCCATTACATTCCCTGCTTTCTGCCCCCTTGGCGCCTACATGCAAGAAGTTAAGACTGGCATGTCCCAACCATCTGCAGAAGCTAAATCATGCATTGGACATTCTTGTCATCAGGCTCTCCCTCTGCCCAACGTAAGAGTATACAAAAGAAACTATAATTTGCCCAGGGAGGCCAGCAGCAAGTCTCTGGTTGGCCTCAAAGGCATGTGTAGATTGGTGAGTTGAGAGAACGCTCTGATACGCAGCCTGGATCCTGCTGCATGGACACACGGCGTGCTCAGGAAGCTGCTCCCAGCCACTGTGCATGTGCAGCACTGCTACTGCCAAGCCACACGTAAGCTTTCTCAGCCTAATTCTAAAGCTTTTCATCCGTTTCCTTGTGCTCAGAGCTGTATTTCTGTTCCCCAGTCAGAAGTCTTGAAGCAGGAGCTGACCCGTCTGATCCCAGCCGGGGTCTGAGCCAACATGGATTATCACCAGTGGAGAGCTACAGAATCGTAGCTGGGGCACATAGAGGTCATGGATGTTTCCTCAGCTGAAATTGCTTGCTCTCTCTCTGCTTCATAGCAGTGTATCTTCTGACTTTCCAGCTTAGACACTCTGAGACCATGGGTATTTCCACATCGCACAGCAGGGTCATCCAAAGGCTGCCCTCCGGATCAGGCTCACTCTATATTCAGACAGCGGAGCTACAAGTGCAGCCCCCGGCGCAGCCCGAGGGACTCCATGTCTAAGTCTGTCTGGCAGCTTAATATTCTGCCAGGCACCTTAGAGCACCCGACCGGCCGTCTGCAGCCTGCCTGCAGGGCAGCCTGTGATGGCAGCGGTGGCTCACGCAGCCGTCCTGCTCCCGGCCCCTCCTGTGCTCCCCAGCTGCAGTGTAGACACAGCCTGGGGTGTTGGTCAGGAGCTGCAACGTGCCTGTCTCCTCCTCTCAAGCTGCAGGCTGAATGTGCCACTTCTCCTAAGTCTGCGAACTGCACACGTATCCATAATAAAGGCCAGTCAAAATCTTTATTAAATAAATTAATAAGTACTTCAGGTTGCAAGCCAAATGGGACCAATGCTCATTTAACGTAGCCAGAGATGTTTAATACTCCCCTGTCTCTGTGACTCATAGCATTGGATGCCCAGGCAAAGCTGAGAAACACTGTGCCTGCAGAACAGCAGCACACAACCTTCCTTTCAACACAAACGCATATGAGATGCAGTATGTGTGAAGCAGATTAAAAATCTCACATCTACCAGGACAGGAGAACACCATACCTGGTCTCACACACACTTCCTATCATACAAAAATGCTGGCTGAAGACACAAGTTCCACTCAACACCTCTGCAATAATCACATCATATATATTATAGAATATAGGTATTATATTAGCACATTCATGCCAGAAAATACAACACGAACTACAAACAGCTTAGTTTTTGCATGTAAGCACAGCATAAAATGCAACTACTTGAGGATAGTTAGGTATCTAAAGACACTGTAATCACACTGCAGGAATTTGAAATCCGTCTGGGCATCTTAATTTCTTTGATTTCAACTAAGTTATTTTAAGAACACTTCAGCTCTAAGCATTCTCTTAAGCTTTCACCAGATAGAAAGCATAACTGCTACAAACCTAAATAGTTCATTAAGAAAAGTCAACATCCTAAGCTGCAACAGTGTGTGAAAACCTGCATGACGTTCATCACTTAAAGCCCAGTTCTTAAAAATGAAGAAATGGACAGGCAGGGACACTGCAAATGTTATCATGTCTACAGACTACAAAATACCTGGCTTGATTATCTCCAATGAAGAACACACGCTGTCTCACAAGCGGCAGCCACAATTCTGAACCAATGGTATTTCAAGTATTGTTCTTCTCAACTCCAGCATGTAGATATTTTAAGCAATACTGATAAGTGGAGAACATCAGTTAATATGTGTATTAGTAAGACATTTATCATTATTTATACTTACATTTTGAAAGAGTATTCATAAATACTAATTCTGAGTCAGTTTTGACCTAGCAATGCCCCCTGAACAGATGGAGGTCCTCCTCAGCTGAACTTGCTCACAAGGCACATCAGTCATTCCAAATCTAAATTTATTTCTGCCCTTGTCAAGCCACTATCTCATTATCTCACTATTCACTGACAAAAGAAATGATGAATCACAGACATTGGGGTAGAGAGAACCAAAGACACTAAATAAAATGACCCTTATTATGTAGCTGTGCGCAGCATGATGAAACCCTCCAGTGGGACCTCTAGGGGTTACTGCAACACAAGTAAAGGCTAGTTGTTGCATTGTGCTGAAAATAATGACAAATGTATACTTGAAGAATAAAATCACTGAAGTCAAAGCATGACTGGTGTGCAGTAAAATCAGGGCTAAGGGTGGATTTGCATTAGAGAGTTATCATCGTGTGACATTATAGATAAGAGAGTCTTCATCTTTACAGATATTTTGTTGTGCATTTAGTTTGACCACTAAGCAACTTCCTCCAGAACATAAACAAGATATGCATTATTTTCTACTAAAATAGAACGAAATTATTATGAAATCAATTGAAAAATCTTATATCCAAACCATTTACAGGATAAGGCTGTATTTTATGACTGAACTTTAAGATATTCATGCTCACCCCAAACTAGAATTCAGTATTTCAATGGTTTAAAACTAAGAAAAGGTAGGTTTACATGAGATACAAGGAAGAAATTCTTCATTATGAGGGTGGTGAGGCCTTGGCACAGCTGCCCAGAGAGCTGTGGATGCCCCATCCCTGGAGGTGCTCAAGGCCAGGTTGGATGGGGCTTTGGCGAACCTAATCTGGTGGGCGACAACCCTGACCATGGCAGGGGTTGGGACCTGATGGTCTTTAAGGTCCCTTCCAACTCAAGCCACTCTATGATTCTACGTTTTGTGGCACTGACACCAAAACTATTGACTGTGAGACTACCTGTGAAGCAATCATTTTTTGTACTATTGTGCAGGCCTATGCTGAGGAAGATGCTCAGCTGCTTAGCATTTCCATGGCAAGGCCTGCACGGCCTGCACCTCTCCCACTCACACTGCTGGATGCAGCCCAACACGTGGCACGGCTCTGGCTACTCAACCCCGCTCCCAATGACATCATGGCTCCATCTCTCTGCTGCACCTCTCCAGAGTCCTGCTGCAGGCCGAGGTTAGCATGACCTCCACTGTCAGCAGGACTTGAAAATCAAGGTGAACTTTTCATATTTTAGACGTTATTGTTTTATTCTGTAACCTTTCTTTGGAGAATTCTCCCATGTTCTTCCCAGTGTGTCTATTTTTATTTTTGCCATACACAGATGTCCTTGAGGTATGCTTAACAGCATAAACTGTGAAAGCTGTTTGCCAACGCAGGGTTTTCTTGTAACTCAATACAGCACACGGAACCCCAGGGCCGGGTGTGTGTGGGGGCACGCACGGTGACGCACGGGGCAGGCCTGAAGGTAGGACAATGCCTCACGAGGCTAAAATTAGCTCCCGAAAATAACAGAAGTGTTAGAACTCACTTTGCCTGTACCAAATTGGCTTCCCAGAAAACTCAGCCAAATAAAGTCGTAGAGAAAAAAATATGCAAGCTGGTGGGATGTCAATTAAACGAGACGTGATTGCTGCAAGGGGATTTATACAAACAGCTTTCATTACCCTGAACTGCACGCTGGCTTGTCAATCTTCTGAGCTGCAAATATGTCTGTGCGTTACAGATGTGACAGAAAGCCTCCCCTCTCATGGCTGCTGCTGTCTTCTGCTGGGGATGCCTAACACTCACCTGTTTTCACAACAAGAACTGTCTGGCCAGCTTTTCGGCACAGATCAAAGGTTTCTGCTGAATGATCCGTGCACCGAAGAAAGATCCTGAAGTCGAATATCCATCTGCTTTAATGCAACTATTTTGGGTTTTATGCACATTAAGAACTATCTAATAAAAATCATATCATCCAAAGCGGTGTAAAAACTTAATTAAGCCCTCTGGTTATGTACAGAAAATGACTTTGAGGAAACCATAATATTACATTCTAGAATTGATTAACCATTTTGGTAATCATTTTTTAATATGCTTTAAGTACTTTTTAGGGAAGTGACCAATTCTAAGGATGCCCAGTGCAAGCTGGTAGCCAGAATACACAAGAATGCAAATGATTCTAGAGCTCTGCACCAGCTCATTTTTCATGACGTGGAGCATCTCCTGCAAAGTGCTGACAGTCCTCTGGTGCCAGGAAACTTCACCCATGGCAGAGCATTTGTCTGACCATTATAAAGCCAAGGAGAAGTTGAAAAAGCAAATAACATTTATCAACTCCATTTTGTGGTTTACCTCCATAGCTATACAGAAAAGTACATCAATTCTCTGGAGAAGAAGAAAATGAAACGCAATAAAGGAAATATAATCGACATGATTAAGCCTAGGGAAGCAAATGAGTTCAAGCTCAAATGCTGGCATTGCTGGGGAAGTCAGCCCAGCCCTAAAAGCTATGTATCAAGGAACAGTCTGAAACTTCTAGGACTGACCTCTGTAAAGGGAGGGGCATTAAAAGAGCATGCAAATGCTTCCGAAATACATGACAAAACTATCAATTAATGCACTTATATGCTAGAAGTGATCCTCGCAATCTCTTTATCTGATTTCCTACTTTAATGTAGACTGTAGGATTTTCACTAAAGAACACCTGTTTGAACTAGTGCTGACTTCAATATGTCTTTGGGTGGTTAATTGATTGCAGTTATTGACTGGTGCTCAATTAAAAATCAGTACTTTCACTTCGAACTAATGCCTTATTTTAAGGTGAACTTGTAAAATTTCACTTTCCAGCTATGATATCTTAATGCATCTTGGTGAACAGGAGGTAATGGCCTTAAGCTGTAACAGAGGAGGTTCAGGCTGGGTATTAGGAAAAGTTTCTTCTCAGAAAGAGCAGTCAAACATTGGAACAGGCTGCCCAAGGAGGTGGTGGAGTCACCATCCCTGGAGGTTTTCAAGAAACATGTAGATGTGGCACTTAGGGACATTGTTTAGTGGGCATGGTGGGCATGTGGTGACAGTTGGACTACGTCTTAGAGGTCATCTCCAACCTTAATGATCTTATGATTCTATGAACTAACAGAACAATTTAGCTGTTCTGTCAATTCTTTGTTCCCCGTGTTCCCTAAAACATCCCTTAACCTCCTCTGAACAAACAGAGCATTTTACGCTCAGGCAGGTTTCCCCACTCTTCTCCCACCCTCGTGCCTCTTTCTTGAATTATGGATCATAAAACTGAGCACGCTGGTTTTGAAACTGTCACAGGAGTGTGATGCCCTGAACCTCCTACCTTTTCCTCAGTGCTCCTGTTCATATATTCATGGATTGTAGTCAGCTTTTTGGCAAAGGAGCTGTTCTGGAGTTTGCGTTCAGTCAATAATCAGTCACCACTCCCTAGGACATTTTCAGTGTCACTGCTTCTTTGACAAAGTCATCTTATCTAAAAGTGCAGACTCTATTCTCTATAATATCCTATGTGGAAGAGCAAAGGGTTTTATAGAAATGGAAATACATTATTTGCTTGTAACCATTTTATGTAGTGATCCCTGTTATTCTGTGCCAATGACCTAGTGGATGAGAACCCTTATTTAAGAACTATTTATTTCTTTCTATCATCTGCAGTCATTTTTATATCTTTTTCCACTGATAACAACGTCACTTACAGTTCATTTTAAGACCCAACAGAAAGCCCCCTACTCAAAAAGCCAATGTTAGATCCACTGGGATGTTTATTTTGTTATCTTTTCAATTTCTTACTCAAAGCATCTTGAGTCCCTTGCAGATCATGATGGAAAACTTCATGATCTCTGTAGATATTGTCTGGTCATCTGTATACCCGCTCCTGGAAAGCCAGTTTGACAAAATCTGCTATCCACACACCTCAAAGCTGCTCACATGACAACAGGAATTTTGCCACTATTACTGACCAAAACCACAGATGACAGAGACCAGATGGACACGATTCGATATAATGTAGTAAATTTCAGAACTAAATACTGACTTAAAACAAGGAATAAGAGTTTCTTAATAAATATTTTGAATACTAAGAAAAAAAAACCCACAGCAATTTGACCTGAGGTTTTTAACATTATGATCTCAGATCTTTACACTCCAAGAACACACACGTATACCTGTATTGCAGATGACTTACTCAAGTAAATCCAAGGGCAAGAGAACAAACTGTAATAAATCAACACTAATCCAGCTTGAATACTGAAATGCTGATCTCATGTTAATACAATATCCTGTTGTATATGACACATAACACAATTTAAAAATATTTTTCTAAATTGTCTCCCCAGCTCTTTGGCAAGCAGCAAGTAGAAGACCATGAATGAGCCGTGTCTTCTCACTGTAAAAGGGTCCCAAGGATTTTCCTCATATGCACAGGCAGTCATGGGGTCCATTCCTACTCAGCTCAGCCAAAGGAAGCATTTCTAAATTAGCAAACAATGCTTCACAAAGAGCAGTAAAAGCATAGTTCAACAAAACAGAGTTTCTCGACTTTTAAATCCAAGAGCCATGAATCTTCTCTGCAGCAAAAACCAACCCCAGCCACGCAAAGGTGGACCATCCAGTGACAGCTCTCACCTGTGGGACTGCTTCACTGCAGGTTGCTTTCAGGAAGGAGAGCCAGGGGGGTGTATTTTGCAAACATTTCTCAGCAAGCTTGCTGACAACTGACTGCACCAACAGCTCCTGGGCTGTAAGATCACCATTTTGGGATAAGGTGGGGGACTTGAAATTCTTCGCCTTGGTAGGATTTGTCACGTCCACGTTGTTGCTGTTCTTTGGTCAGGAACAAATGCAGTTCTGATGAATCCTCCTCAGCGACAGTTTTATGCAAGTCATGTTCAGACGCTACCTCAGCTAGTGACATTGATTTATTTTCTGATAAGAAGCTAATTATAAAGGTTTAAATTTACAGTCACTCAGTAGAAGGGCAGCAATATGTCCTCCAAACAAAGTAGTGTATGCTGTATTAATAAACACAGTAGTGACAATAATTCTGTCCCAGGGTATAGACACCTTGTCTTCCTATTCAGGGGAAAATCCTCTCATTAGGAATCATAATCTTGGCCCAGAAATTATTGGCCACCTCCCTGCTAAGCAAATGAAAATTTGCTTTAGTCCAAAGATAAAAGTAGGAGACACTTTTTGTCTCCTTTTAGGTTTTGGGGAGGAAATGTAAAAAAATAAAAATAAAATAAAATAAATTACTCTGAGTTCAATGACATAAACAAATAAAAGCACCACTAGCTAGTCCCCACCACAGCAGCATTAGATATACAAACCATGCTAAAATGATAAAGTTGTCCTAGCACCCAGAATGTTATCACAATAAAGAGACTGAGAACATCCTATTGGAAGATCCCTCAGACGCACAGTGCTGGCTTTCATGGCTAGCTGGTTGGAAAGGGATTGTCCCACACAGCTCTGTGCTGGCGCGACCTCACCTCAAATATTGTATTGGGCACCACAACATCACAAGGATACAAAACTATCAGAGAGCATCCAGAGGAAAGCTGCAAAGATGGGAAAAGGTCTAGAGGGACAGGTGTATGAGGAGCAGCTGAGGTCATTTGGTTTGCTCGGCCCAGAGCAGAGGAGGCTGAGGGGAGGCCTCATGGCGGCCTACAGCCCCTCACAGGGAGCAGAGGGGCAGCGCTGAGCTCTGCTCTCTGGGGACAGCGCCAGGGTCTGAGGGAACGGCATGGAGCTGTGTCAGGGGAGGATTGGGTTGAGTATTAGGTTGGGAAAAGGTTCTTCACCAGAGGTGGTGGGCATGGAACAGGCTGCCCAGGGCAGTGGGCACGGCCCCACGTTGCTGGAGTTCAAGGAGCATTTGGACACCGCTCTCAGACATAGGGTTTGGATTTCGGGTGGTGCTGTGTGGAGCCAGGAGCTGGAATCAAGGATCCTTGTGGGTCCCTTTCAAACTGGGGATGTTCTATGTTACAGCTCAGAAATGTGACACAAACACAAACATCCTCTCTTCATTCCCACAGGAAAGTCTCTCTTCTGTGTAACCACGCCAGCGCCGTGGCTTCCTCGCCACCACAAAGCTCAGGCTGGACATGCAGCACTCTGCATTTCAAGCACTGCTATTTCTCTCCTTCGACAACACTCATCTTTTCAGCCCTCACCTCCTCTCACTGCACTTCACAACCCCTCCTTCCCCACGTTTTTCACTTGTGCCAGATCCTTAGCCCAGCTAACGGTTCAGCCCCGAAGCGTCTGCGTGAGCAGAAAAGAGCAGTGCAAAGGCACAAGAAATGGCTGTGGGCAGCTTTGTTTTAGTCTAATGCTAACTGCCTTTATCCCAGCACCACTAGAACCCATCAGGAACACACTGTGCTGCAGAGCAAGCAGCATTTCAAATGCAGGGTGCACTCACGGGTTTCTTGTTTTCTAAGGTAGAAGCGTGACATGCCCTCATCGATATCCCTGACTCCAGTGACAACAGAAGAATAGGCTGTCCCCTTCTCTGACTTGACATTTACCCTGATGCTATCTAAAATTAGGCCTCAGATCCTTTTAGAAGGGCTAAATTAAAAAAGGCACACGGTACTGCATGCTGTCAAAGTCTCTCCTACTTTGTTCCTCTGTGAATTCAGGCAGGTCAGTTCTGCCCCAAAGTCAAAACAGCCCCATGTGACCAGGGGTGCTGAGTTCAGGAATGTGGAGGGTAGGAAGCCTGCTGTTTGGAGCTGCTAGCCTGGTGATTCCTCTTCTAAGCTTTGCTCTTACTCAATGACCTAATTTGTTATTGCCCCAAGCATTGCAAAGTTTACATAGCTTTTAATTTACTAACAGAAAATACATGTGAAACTGATTGCCCTGAATCCAACCTCTTCTTCCTGTGTGAAGTTCCTGTTTATCCAAAACGAGAAGACAAACAAATGCTGTAATAACACACACCTCTTTCATGTCCTTACTTTTTGTGCTGAAGTTAAAATAAAAGATTAAAAGTGGGCATTTCTCTTTGGTTTTTGTTTCTTCTTCCTAAAACATACACTTTTTTCCCCCTTTTCATATAACCATTTACAATACTTAATGGCTTTCCACCAACGCTAGAAGACACTGCAAACATTAACAGCATTTTGCAGTCACTTCTGTGGGGTGTCTGGGTGTTGTTTCAACCATTTCCAACCCAAATCTGTCTATGATTCTATGATTTTATGAACAAGGAAACACAGCTAGGTGATTGGAACCTGCTTTGGCAGGGGGTTGGACTTGATGAACTCTAGAGGTCCCTTCCAACCCCTACAATTCTGTGATTCTGTGATTTACCCAAGGGGAAAGAATGGCAAGGTCAGGGACAGAAGCCAGCATCTGCACATTCCCAGAACACTGCTTGAGACACCCTCTTGTTTCCCAGTCTCTTTTTCCTCCCACTTTACCTCATTTCTGGCTACTTACAGACAAATAAGCTACAGAACTGAGACGCAGATAAGCACTTCTTGGAAATGCACAGCTGTTAAGGTTTGAAGAGTGAGGTTTGGCCTGCTTTAAGGAACTCAGTCTGGAATTCGGGTTCAGATTAACACTTTGGATGGGTTAAAACACTTCACAGCACACGCTTCTCCTTCTGAGGACACAATTAGAAAACAGGCAGCAGTCCCACTGCTTAATGTACGGCTTGAACATGCTTAGAAGCTGCATGATGATTAATAATGAAAACTGTAATAGAACTTGCATGTAACTGAACACAGCACAAAGGGCCATGAGGATGATCAGAGGGCTGGAGCATCTCTTTATGAAGACAAGCTGAGAGAATTGGGGTTGTTCAGCCTGGAGAATGCTCCGGGGAGACCTCACTGCAGCCTGGTACCTAAAGTGAACTACAGGAAAGCTGGGGAGGGACTCTGTCAGAGAGTGCAGTGGTAGAACAAGGGGGAACAGCTTTAAACTAAAGGAGAGTAGATTTAGATTAGATATTGGGAAGAAATTTACTCAGAGTGATGAGACACTGAACAGGCTGCCCAGAGAGGATGCCTCATCCCTGGCAGTGCTCAAGGATGGGGTGGATGAGGCGCTGGGCGATCTGGTCTGGCGGGAGGTGGCCCTGCTCATGGCAGGAGGGTGGAACTGGATGGGCTTTAAGGTCCCTTCCAACTCAAACCATTCTGTGATTCTACAGTTCTATGAATATTAAGTTAAAAAATCCAAAGATATGTAAAATAACTCAATGAAACATGAAGGGAAACTTATATCTAACCACACAGTAAGCTAGAATTTTTTTCTAAGAGTCCATTATATCCTCATATATATTATAGGTGTTGAAGAAAAACAAGAGTGAACGTGTGTGTAGTAAGGGCCCAGACCAAGAGGAGGGTGCAGGCCAAGGGGATGCTGGGGATATCCATTCATTCATTCATTCACTCACACACTCATTCACTCGTTGTGCTTCCAGACACCGTCCAGTTTCTCTCAGCTAGCAGGCTCCTCGACATCAAACCCAGAGAACACTTCACATCTGTCTGGCTTTTATCAGCTGACACCCTCTTGGTCTGTATTGTACATCAGTTTCTCAAGGGAAAAACAAGAGCTAAGATAACTACTGCCCTAGTACCCCCACTTTTTCCAACACAGTCACTTGCCCACAAAACGTGCAGAGGTGTCCGAAATCTAAAATAAATGTGGGAAGCACTGAAGACCGGTAGCTATTCTTATCTCACTGCCCTCCATTAACACAACGGGTTCACCATGTGCATTACTCCCTAATACAACTGTCATCATTTAGATGTTTGTACTCTACGCATGGGCTGGTCCTACAATGACAGATGGAATAATAGGAAGATTACAGATCTCACCACTCCATTACTGCATGAAGGAATTTTGCAGTCAATGTTTCTTCCCACACTCCTGAAGGAAAAAATCCCAACTCAACATTTCATTGTATATTTTCTGCACTGCAAACCATTTCTCAGTTCTCTGTCACCTCTGGTACCCATGTTTCCAGCTACAAGCTCTCTTGGGTCCAGCCTGCTTTGCTTGATATTGTTTTCCCAAACACTTCGTGAACTTTTGCATCTGAGGAAGAGTTTAGAACATGATATGATAGCACGTCACATGAAAGCACTTCAGAAGTGACTCTGCAATTTCAGCAAATCATTATATGGCAAGCTGTAGTTACTTTATTGAAAAAAAATCATTATCATCAAGTCCCCCACTATTCTTTACAGCAAGGAAGGACTGAGCTCTTAATCTGTTTACAATGCTTACATAACCAAAGAAATCAGGATTGGTTAGAGAAAGACAGAAAACCTAACAAAAAACCAAAGTACTTTGTGATTTTCTAACCACCTCAACGTATGTAGGTTGTTCTCAAAAGTCAAATACTTCTTAGGCTTGGAGAAAAAGAAACAGTTCTTCCTGAGTTGATACAGCTTAGTGGAAAACGTATTAGATAAGGACTTGAAATACATTTCTGCCCCCAGTTTTATCAAAGGCTTGCTGTGTTCTCTGGATAAATCACTTCCTTTCTGAATTTTCCTGTCTTTTACAGAGGAGTAAACAATGCTTTTCCCTTTCCAAATGATTTATGAATGAAGGGTGTAGAATTTTGATCAGATTCAACTTTTGTTGAATTTGTCCACAGGGGATTAATAATGGCAATTCTTTATTATGGTATCAAGCACGAATTTGCATTTGACTCACAAGTATTCCAAATTCCTGCATTCCCAGCCTGGAATCTGAACAGATGTTGAAAAGGAGGTGAGCTACATAAATGGCTTCACACAGAATAAGTCTTAACAGCTAAGGTAACTATAATTTTTTAATGAGGCATTTCCATTTTGATCCACTGCCCTTTCAACATCTCGTCCCGCAGTTATAGCCCCCAAAGTCCCCAGAGCTCAGACACAAGGTCACGGCTGCTGTGTTGCAGCCAGGAAGATGTAGGATACTACAAAATGGGCTCAACCCCAGTTAGATGATAGCTCTCAGCTGTGCTGTGCAGAAGCACTGCTGACTGACTTAAGGAACAGAGTTGTGAACCTACCCCTGCTATTTATTCGATTGAAGGCAAGGTGCAAATGACAGCAGAAGAAAATAGAAAGCAGAGTATAAAAAGAAAGCAACTGATGGGGCTGTCTGGGCACCCCAGAAATCCCCCTGGCAGGGTGGGACAGATGCAGCCATCACTGTTCCAGAGATGTTGCCAGGGGGCACCGTGGGGCACAGGGGGGCTGGGAGAGCTACTCACATGGCAGTGTGACAGAGGAGCATCTCCTGTCCTCATCAGTGGAGAGACACTGCCAGAGAGGGACCTCAAGCCCAAGCCAAGGTCAGGCTGTCAAGCCCTGCAGAGAAGCCTGCTCCTCTCCGTCAACGGCAGGTATCCTGTAAGAAAACTTCTCTCCTGTGGTTAAAGACATTCTTTGTGATCACCATTCTGCCTTCTTTCAGAAAAAGGGAGAACAGTTTCATAATGAAAAAAGATTACATGTAATTCTGCTTTTACTGTGCAAATGAAGTGTGTGTGGATAGTGGTTGGTTACTCTACCTGCAAACAGCATGGCCTGATGCTCCTAACATGGTGCGCAAGTGCAGTAAGGTGACTGACCATCATGTAGTACAAGTTTCAAGAAAGAAAGACAGGAAGGGGTGACAGTAGGGTCAGACAGAAGAACCCCCTAATAAGAAAAAATAATTTTACTTCACAATGAAAATGGGCAGAACCCATTGAGATATCTTCAGTTGTGATCCAAACTAATGAGCTGTAACATTCAGATTCACATCTTTAAATTCTGCCACATACTCCTGTTAATACACAACACTTCAGCCCAGACCAATATAGACTTGGCAGTTAGCCTATGAATTTCAGTCTCAGATCCTCAACCTTCAAAATAAAGCTTGTGGAAAAAGCTTTTCAACCAAAATTACAGCTTTCACAACAACAAAAAATCTGCTTCAATTCTTTAGGCTGAAAATTATGCATCCCAGTCTGGAAATTGCAGTACTTCATGGCGATGCCTCAGGAACTCATCCACTGCGTGACTCATCTTCTACTTTCTTTCATGTGTCCCAGATATTGCTAAATTTCACCTCCCAGAGTACCATACCCTCCCCTTCTACTGGAAGACCTGCTTACAGCATAAAGAGAGATTTATTCATGGAGAAAAATGAAAATCTAAATTACTGTAACTACAATCTCTGTAGTACTACAGCCTCATTTTCAAATGACCAACTTTTGTTGTCATTGTTTTTTTTATGTTTTTTTTTTCTTTTTTCTAATGTAAGGTTGAAAAATTCAACAGAAAGCTGTTACTTTTAATGTAGCAGCAGCAACTTCAGTGGGTTTGGAAGCAGCAGAAATAGCACCATCACTTTGGTCATTTAAAAGCAGATTGAACCAACATGTTAGGGAGTGCACTGCATACAGCAGTCATAGGACTGGAATCAAGTGCTAGATCTTCTCTCCACAGCAGGAAGACACTCTTTCCAATCCAAAACTCTTCTGTTAGAAGAGCTCTTTAAGTAGGAGAGATCCATCTTGGTAAATCAATGTAGTCACATCATTAAATGCGCAAAGGGAAGCAATTTAGAGCAGCAAGAGACCAAGGAGTACCAAAAACTACTTGGGATTAATAGAAAAGTTCTGGAAGAGAAAACCAGACTGGGAATACCATGCATAGAGACAGAGGGAGAGTTACAGATCAGAGCTGTAACACAGAGCTTTAGGAGCCCTGGGATGCTGAACGACTGTGCTGACTGCCTGGACCTGCTGCTGCCCCAGTGGCAAGGGCCCACCATGGCCACACCGTCTGCAATCCCTCGTGCTGAGCAACGTGCCAGGGAGTACACACTTCTGCAGCCAGCAGCCTCATGAAAAGAAATAAGTAAGATTTACAGTGCCCTGGAGTCACCGAAGCTAACTAACATATCTCAATTGCGAGATGTCACTTCCAACGCCGAGCCCACTCGGAAGGGCCCTGGCGGTGGTTCAGCGATGCTCAGCAGAACTCGTGCCGATGCCAAACCACTGCTTCCCATGGCAGCGAGGGGCTCCTCTGAGGCCTCCAGATCCCCCGCACTGAGGTGGACACCCTGCCAGCTCCTGGGCAGCGGTCCTCCCTCGAGCTCCAGCCCACGGGGCTCAGCAGATCACAGGTGACCATGACCACGCAGCACATGCTGACACACCTGAGATGCAGGTGCCACCCGCAGTGTGCGGGCCGTACGTCCCCTGCAGAGGGATGACACTGCAGGTTGGATAATGAAAATATATCACCCCTCCCAAGAGCCCTGGGGGCTGAGCTGCCTGGCTTAGGAGCCTGATTGAGCTCTTTATCTAATTGAGACAGAGAGAGGCACTTCCAGAGGCTAACTGTTTAGGTAGCATAAGGTAACTAAGCTCTCCATTTAGACTCCTTAATTAGGTAAATACCCTGATGTCAGGTCTGTTTTGTCAATAGAGGGAGACAAGCCTATCCCTGTTGCCAGCTGATAGAGTTTCTCATTTAGTTACGTTGTAACCATTTGTACATGTAGAGAAACAAAGTATTTACTCCGCTATCCAACAACTGCATGAGCAATTCTCGGACTTTTTTTTTTGCATGATTTATTAGAAAACAATCAGCCTTGAGAGCATCTGGAATTCTAATTATCAAGAACTGATGCAAATTTTTCAGGTTCTGGTTGTTAGATATATATATGAGCTGTCTGTAGGCAGCATGGCACATGGGGACGATTGAAAATAAGCCTGGAGAGGACACAGCATCAATATTGTTTGAAAATAGCAATTTCTACCCTTAAATTTTCTAAAAGGCAGAACCATTTGGATCAGTTCTGAGCTTCTGGGGCTACTGGGTTTTTTTTTTAAAATGTAACAATCTGATTTGCAAACTTTTTTTTTTTAAAAAAAACTTGAAATCAATGACTTTCAGGCTTTGTGAGGTAAAATTAGGAGGTTTAATTATTTGCTAGCAGTTTCATTTCTATGCACAATAGGAAAAGAGCATGATGCTACAGTGCCTCTGTGAAGGGAAATCCTACAGAGCTTGGTATGTGCTCCAAAACAGAAGCCAGCAGTCCCAGAAGTGTTCAGCATGTCTCACACTGACAAAGTAAGCACCTGGGTATGGTCTCTCGAAGAAGCCGCTTTAGGATCTTTACTCTGCAGGAAACTCATCCCATCTTCTTCCTCAATGAAGATGGGATGTGTTTACAGGCCGTCCCAAAGCCTTCCCTCTCTCTGCACAAAGTGCATTAGCAGCTGCTCTCAGTGCCGTGGGGAGCACATTTAGGGGAGAGACATCCAGTGCTTCACCAAACCACGGCTGCGCTGCTGAGGCTGCCTGTAGGAATGAGTGGGATCATTTCAAGCTCCTTCCCCATTTCCTTCCCCACATTAGATAGCATCTAACAGCTCAAGGAATGTCACTGGACCCAGTGGGCACGGTGCATGGTAACACAGCGCTCAGTGCAGAGGAACTGGGAGGCTTTGAGGCAACGTGATCCTTTTCCATTGGGCAACAATCCGACCTGCTCAGTTTATAGCCACTAATTTAACTGCTGAAGCTGCTATATTTCTTCTCACAAATGGCTGAACCCTTTTTATTCATCGAATCACTTGTTCACATCAATAGTTTCTTCTTATAGACAGCCTCACAGCACTGGCAACCATTAATTTCAGGACAGTTTTGGGAGGCAGGGCCCCTTTCCTGTCACACGTCAAAACTGAAGGCGCAAGCAGCATGCCTGGAAGCAGGCACTACGCTGCCAGCAAAATGCCTCACGCAAATTTGTTCTCCTTGAACTCTTGCTTCAGGACTCATCACTATCAGCCTGAACATGCCACTAAATATATTTCCAAAGGTAACCAATCTGCAAGAAATAAGCAAAGATGGAAACGTTACTCCTTTTATCAAGGGTTTTAAGACTTGCACATCGTGTCTGTGGGACATCAAAAGATGTTCTTCACTGAAGAGTCAAACCTACTTTTTGCAGTTACGATTCACTGAAGAAGAAGCATGTTTTTAAGTGCTTAGCTGCCATGAGGATCTTTACAGAAGTGAAAGGCTTTCATCTTTTAAGCCAGGGCAATTGGGAGAGATTACTTCAAGTAAAAAAACCACAGGAATCGGCAGGCCCCAGAAGATGGGCAGATATCTCACTCTCCTGGAATAACAGATCTTGTGAATACGCTCGATAAAACAATTAAGTTATTTCTAGGTAAGCAAGATTTAGCTGGCTCTAATTCAAGGCTCAATTATAATGTCTGTTAAAATACAATTCTTATTAATGACAGCTCTAATTGCATTGTTCACCATTCTCCTCCCAAACCGCCAAGACCGCTTCCTGGAGACAAAGGATTTTGATCAAATTCCTTCGTTAGTAACACATGCAGAGGTCTCACCAAAATTGTGCAGATGTTTCAGAAAATGGGACCAGAGAAAGAACATGCTCCTGTACTCACCTGGCACAGAACACCTCCACACTGAGCGGTGAAATTCTATGGTGACGATGACTCCATGATTCTGTGTGCATCCAGTCATGCAGATATTGAGGTTCATAGATGAGTATGTGATACTCAGCAAAGTTATTCTGGACTTACATTAGTCTTTTTCAGAGTGTCTGTGTAGGCAAATCTCTGCCTACTGCTGCACACGCGTTAAACTGGGTTGACTTCAATCCAAGAGATATAGGCAGATCTCTTTTCCATTTGGCAAGTGTTATTTTAAAGGAATCACATTATATTTGTAGCGAGTTAAATGGAGACGCGTTCTACATGGCAGTAAATCAAGCATGTGCTGTAAATCTAAGCAGTCTGCTTTCGTTATTAAAAAAGGTATTAAAAAAAAAAAAGCTTTCAACTTCACCGACACAAGCATAACTCTCACAACATTATAGCACTGGCAAAGCTAAAGAAACAAAATAAATACTACAAAGCAATTTCGGTAATGTATGGAAAAAAGAAGATGGTCCAAGTTTGTCCCCAGATCGTTAGGAAAGGAGCAATTAATCTTTTGTTCTGCTTCCTAAAGCAGAGTTAATCTGTACAGCATATCTGAAACAAATGGAGCAGCATTGTTACTCCAGGAGGGAATTTTGCTTTAAGCATGTATGGAAAAAATAAAATCAAATCAATTTCTCAGTGTCTGGTCCAATTTTGTGGTCTGAACAGTCCATGAAAAATCTTCTCTTATACAAGTTCAGTTCAGTGATTAATTAACAATTTAATGTGCCTTTATGGTCTTACTCCAAGAAGTCTGTTCCAGCACAGTACAAACACTGAACATCTCATTTCCTCTTAGAAAGGTAACTGTAGTATCATAGATACCTACAGGTGGGCAGGGAGAAAGATGAAGGGGTTACCTTTACCATGAGCTACATAGGCTGGCACAAGAGAATGTCAGCTCTGAATAATGAGAAAAAAAAGCTGTTTTCTTCCTGCTGACAGCAGGTTGGGGACCTATGCACAAATATGTTATCTGAGGGCACACCACCAACATATGAGGGCTGGAAACAGGAGTCAGCTTCCCAGAAGGTAGGTTGTAAACACACAGTCAGAGCATTCACAACCTCAAAGGTTTTGCCACATTTCGGGGCATTTCTCACCAAAAGTCACACGTTGTATCATCTTCATAAACGTTCAAAAATTCCTGCTGCCAGAGCCAACCCATTTTAATCACAGGAAAGAAAACTGCAGAAAACCTCTCCATTCCGTTGATACACTCCAGGACTAATGCTACTGTAATTTGTTTCCTGGTGTTGCTATCACTACTGCAGCACAACCTGCAGACCCAAGGAAGATTAGGACGCCCATACATTAGGCACGAGGAAGGAGGCAGTTTGTATCCCTGACTGCGTGCAATCCATCCACACAAGGCAGACAAAGTACAACTATCATTTTGCAGACAGAAAACAGAAGGAGTGAGCAGACTGCCAAAAGCTTTCAGAAGCTTGCTCAAGGAAATCTATGACAAAAGCATGACATAAACCATCGCTGCTGGAAATGCATTTTGGTGCCAACACAGCACCCTACCTCCTAATCTCATTACTCTGCTGTGTCAGGTAGCTTTTGAGACACAGCATAGATGCTGGATAAGAAATGATCACATTTGTTATGTTTCTTAACAAGGATAGGGGAATCTGATCACATTCTGGTCATATAAAAAGATCAGGACCCGGTTTCATATTCTCTCACAGTCTTCCTATCTAATCACCTATTTGTGTGCTTAACTAAGGCTGTGCCAAGCTGAAAAATTAGCAGGTGATTTACAGTACCAAGTTAGGCACTAAGGCATCTTATGAAAGGGCAATTAGGTGCTTCTGAGGGGTAATCCAAAAACCCTGCTCTATTTGCAACACAGCCAGGAGCTACTCCTTAGGGGAGGGAAGATTTACTTGAACTAGAGGTTCCTTCTAAGCCATTCCCTAATGAAGTTGCACCTTAATTCCTGCTGTCCCTGGAGCTTAGGCTTGTCCATTAAGGCATCACGATGCATTTGTGAGTCAGACCACAAAGTCTGCTCCTGAGGTTATGCATCTAATTGGAAAAGGAGAGAAACAGGCAAAGCACATAACAGCCTAATAGCTGAAGCACTGACAGAAGAAGTGTAAAACTCACAGTTCTCCCTCATCTCGAGGAGATTCCAGTTCTCACTTCCCACTTGTCAGGGCTGTCAGACTAGAAACCACCCTGGTGAATCCCTACCTTGAAGACGCATGAATCAGACGATGCAGAGGATGTCCAGGCAGGACTCTCAAGTTCTGCCAAGGATCTAGGGCAGCACATGTGGTCCTCTCTGGACATCTCCGCATTAGGCTGGGATGCTCAACCTCTTGTTTGCTGCAGACAGTCAGGACAACTCACACAGACAGTTTGCTCCTAAAACCTCCTTGAAAATTCCTAACTTACTCCGGCAGAAGCAAGGCCCTTCTGGTCTCCTCCTCCTCAGTAGAAACTCTCAAAGTATGAATAACCAGTGAGCAGGCAATGTTTTTTCTATGCCTGCTCAAAAAACTGAACCCTTCAGGGAAGCAAAGAACCAACTGTGCCTGTGCTAAGGAGCTGCATCACCACAATATGCGCACGGGTACGAGAGTGGGGGGGTGGGCACTGCAAGACACGTGGCCAACGAGGCTGTCAAGATGATGCACCACTGTGTGGGAAAACCACTGGTGAAAAGTACAAAACTAATCCTGTAGACAGTGACTGCAATTGTGCAAATCTTCCAGCACTCTCACGAGTGCCTGGACCAATCTCTCACCCTCTTGCCCATGGCTTGTGTACCCCTTTGCAGCTGCATGTCCCACCTCAAACAGGGGGAGCAGGACATCTCAGCTTCCATCTCTCAGGAATGTAACGGTTGCAAGTGAAAGATGTGGCAAATACAGCTATGATTTCTGTCTGTTGGAAAAGGGGATTGAACACAGTTTTGCCACGTCCCAGACAACCGCTCAGTTACTATACACAAAGCAGGCTCCTGCAGGCCATGTCTTTGGCTGGAAGTGGCTCTAACTACTGCGCTTAGTGCTGGGCTCAGCGCACTCTGATGAGGTCAGGCTCCTCTGGGGCTCCAAAAGCCTTTTCTCGTGGTCTTGGTGGCATTGGGTCAGCGCATGGCTCCCTCACCACAGGCTGCAAGGCTTCTCTGCAGGTGCCTGTGCCCAGCTTCAGTGCCATGCAGGCTGAACAACTGGTGAGTTTCACATGCTCCCAGTATCAAGCAGCTCTGGAAAACAGGACTTCTGGATCATGTCTTTGCACTAACGTGCCTCGATATTTCCTAACTCCCATTTTAGGTGACAAAACGGAAGTTCTGGATCTCTCTCCAGACTGCTATGAGTGTGGTGAGGATAAAGATGAAGTACGGTGGGGCCTAATGAGATCACACAAATAAAGCAGATCATTTCAAGATGAATCCCAGACACAGCTGGAAAATCATCAGTACAAAAAGAAGTCATATTGCATTCAAATAAAATAATTTTAATTAAAACTTGACATTTATATTTCACCTTGCCCAGTCCATTGCAAGAAAACACCTAATCCAGTAATCATGGGCTCCCTTTAAAAACATTGCTACCAAAGATCACTTAAACATTGCAACAGCATTGAAAGTGAGATTATGAGAGTCATCTGCTATCTGTTCTAATCTGGGAGTTAGAGAGGTTGCATAGCACCAACAGCAACGTATATGGAAGAAGCACAATTTAGGCTGGAGATTGATTTAATGAGTTTTCATGAAGTCTTTGATATCAGAAGTCAGCTTACGACAGCCTCAGCTGAGACATTTCTCTGCTGTCAATAACAGCACCCAGCATCATTCTCTCTCCACGTTCATCGCTCGCGCTCTCTCTGAAGTTGCCTGGCAGAGCTGCACTTTGGGACACCCAGAGACCATAGCTAAATTGCCACCTCTACTCCTTTACTCCTTGCCACCTTTACTCCTATTTCAGCTCTGGCATTTACATTTAACTGCAATTCACTGCAGGTGGGAGGTGACAATTTTGTTTCAAGAAAACTTCTAAAGTTTGGGCTGGAAGAGAAATAATCTTCCAGCATCTTCTCAACAATAATTTGAAAACATCTGTTTTCAGATCCACGTTACAGAGAAACATCTGTCAGAGACTGGCATGGGAGATCCATGTGTGTAACTTCCCCGTGATTCTAATTCACACTGGAAATCCTACATAAAAACACTCTGAATACATAAGTGTATACAGGCCTAAACCTTGACTTCCTGTGTCCCAACCCAGTATTTTGTGCCCCTCCTGAGGAGAGATATTACTGAAACCATGTTAAAAACGTGCTTGAAAATATACACAGGTTTACTTCATAAGTTACATCTTCTGGAAGATGTCCCCACCTTGCTCCAGTTATAAGCTGCAGAAACAAGTACAAAACTGGCAGAAAGCAACAGCCACCAGTGATTACTTTCCTGTAACACTGAATCCTGGAGGAAGACATGGCCTCATGGATTCAGGCCCAGATCAGTAGCTGGCAGTCCCCACATCACTGATATTTACATTTTTAAGGAAAGGACCACATGAAATGGCAGCTCTTGGTGTGAGCCTCACAGCTGCGGACTCGGGCTGCAGAAGTCTTTGCATTCTTCTGACAATTTACATAACTAAATACAAAACTCAACATTACAAACTGCTCTAAAGGACATTTTTCCCTCCTTGCAAAGGTGCAGCATAAGCAGCTCCATCAGTTAACTCTCCACTTAAGATTCATGCAAGTCCATAAAACAGGTATTAAACAGACCTTGAATTGATTTCTTCAAACTAGAATGAATTTTACTGCCAATACATAGACGCACACTTTTAAGGTATAAACAATCATTAATTGTCTGTATCAAGATCAGACACTGGAAAAATACAAACCCGGCACGTCCACTGCTTCGCACTCGATTTCATTTGCTTGTAGAATGACTCAAAGAATCAGGTCCACAGCTTCATCTGTCAACTTCTCACCACCAAACACCACGCCTGACAAACCTACCAGCATGCACATCTAGACGCCGCAGCCTGAACTGCTCAGCTGGAAGTCGAGTATTCAGGAAATCCATCACAACACAATGAAATTGATTATGAATGGCAGAACAAAGCAAGAAACACAACCAGCACATTGGAACTGACAAATTACTCCTGAGCAGAAGGCAGCTGGCACTGACACAACAAGCAGAACGCGCCTTACCTGTGTAGTGCACCACACACGTCTGGCCCTTCTTCGGAAACGTCCGTCCTGTGAACATCAGAAAAGGTTATTTTTTATTTTCTCCGTTTGACCTGCACAGCTAGGCAGGTTTGTATTTCAAGAGGAAAAAGCTAGGCTGACATTTGTGCTGACTGTGCTTTACCAAAGCACCGATCTGCGGGACAGTTTGGGGCAGAATGTTCCAGCTTGGCTCCCACTGAGCTGTTACACCAGGCAATATTTTGCTCACACTGAGGTGATTTCCCCTATATGTGTCTTATATCTGCATTCACATTCCGTAAGTGCAAAAGGACTGTCAAAACCTCATGGATTACAACCTTAACGTTCTCAGAATGTTTTTGCTATAATTTTTCAAACAAAGTCTTAGTTTGACATTGTAAAAAAACTCTATCTGTATTCACATTCCTAATGCCTTTCATTCAAGACAGCTCTACCAAGAGCATCTCTAATTAGCAGGGAAACATTTTTAGAAAATTTTCACATACAAAGACAGTTTAATTTTGTAGTATCAAGCTGCAGTAGAGCAGTGAGACACCGAGTTCTTCTAAGAGCCTGGCAGCACCCCCTAAATGTTCATCCTGAAAGGAAAAGAAGGCTGAGCTTATTTCCTTGCCACTGGAAAATGGAATTGTTACTTTCATGTTACCTGCTCTAGGCACTGCAGGCCAGGGGAGGACTTTCCGGGCTCATATAACCTGGGTTTCTGAAGCAATGCTGGCTGGGGGAAGCCAGTAAAGGAGGCTCAGAAGAATTTAAAAAGTATGAATGAGGCAAATCATTAATGACCACTATTGTCAGAAAGCTAGAAAAGAGGGATTCAGACAGAAAACAAGGCTCATTTAGACCTTACTCAGTTCTCTGCCCCCCTTAGTCTGACTTAACCTGATAGCAAGTTAGGCAGCACAGGGTGTACAGCACCCACTAATACATCAGCTGTGCACTCAGGACCAATATGCCAAAACCACCACGGGCAGCAAGCAGCAGGAGAGCAGGCTGTGATGAGCAGGGTCTGTAACACGAAATGGAGAGGATGGGGCTTCCAAGCACCATCGGCACAGCCTGGGGCTGGCCAGAGCCCCTCCAGCTGTGGGTACAACAGGCACCAAACCCATCTCGTTCAGCTCGAGACAGCCAAAGCACAGCAACTACTGCACGGCAGTCTGTGCTGAGACAGAAGCCCTGTCTGGGAGAGGCAGCATGAATTATTCTTGGGACATGATTACAGGGAGAAAACAAGCAGATTGCTTTAGCCCAGACACCTAACCTGAGAAAAGTTACGTGAGGTGAACCCTGTTCTTGGTAAAGCAGGTATCACCCAAACCATGCGCTGCCTGACAGCACAGGGTGACACCTCACTGCCAGCACAGGGCCAGCAGCCAGCCAAGCCGCAGCCATCCCACACCAGGGCTGGGCTGGGAGCAGCAGTGCCCAGGACCACAGACTCGCTGCGGGTTTATGATAGAGCCTACAGTCAGATGATTTTGATTAAGACTTGCAACCAAGAGGAATAATCTATACAGCCTTATTTGGAGCAGCACTTGCTTACAGAGACGGATGTATCTCACAGCTAACAGCACTGCTGCGAGGCGAAGTTCCACCCTTACAGCCCAGCGATGCTGCTTACACCCACATAAGCATCTGTGCATCCAGGGACAGAACGCGATCCCCAGAGCTAAAGAGCACGGAGAGAGCCCAGGTTAAAGGCAGAGAAAGCAGAGATGGGGGCGAGAAAGTTACACTGGAGTGGACTTCAGCAAATGATTTATGGCCCAGGGTGACTCCGGGCTGTCAGACGGGTAGGTACGGCGGAACGGCTGCAACCGTGCTCTCGTGAGAAATAACAATAAAAGCAGAGCTGCGAACTGGCACTACCGCACGGCGGAGGAGCGGCCCCGCAGGCTGCAGCCCCCGCCCGGCCCCGAGGGAAGGGGGAGGAGGAGGGATGCTGCCCCAAATGGCGCCCGGGACAGCGCCCGGGCAAAGTTTGCGGCGGGGCTCCGGCCTCCCGCGCCCGTGCAGCTGTCAGCAGACGCCTGAGGAAAACCCCCGGCCCCCGCCGCCCGCTCCCGGGGAGCCGCCGGGACCCGGCCCTCGGGGCACGGCCGCTGCCGGCTCCCGCGGAGCTCCGTGCCACAGCCACAGCCGCGGGCACCGCCGCCCCCCGCAGCTCAGCTCAGCTCAGCGCAGCCCCCGCTCCCGCTCCCGCTCCCGGCGCGGCGCGTACCGTCTCCCGGAGAGATGGTC